>LPNX010897669.1:432199-629127 GCA_001517045.1 Pseudotsuga menziesii
AAACAATATACATTAAAAATACCATAAGTACATGCATTATATCTAAGAAAGAAATCCATATAATATCCATTGTTTTTACATAACCATAAACCAAGTTGCATAATTCATTATCACAACATAAATCCATCTAAAAAGCTTCTTCAAGTAACATTTCTTATAACTCTATATTAACATAGATAGGTTCTATTTAATAAACAGAGGTCATGGTATCGATCCTCACAAGTTACAACCCCATTGTTTAAAAAAAATTAAAATCCACAATAGGAACAATAATATAAAAAAAAATACATTACATCGTTGACAATAGAGGTCGCGCCATCGATTCCCATGGATGTTAAGACAAAAGGAAATGTTATAAATAAACAACCCATACCCATTATTTATACTTATAACAATCAAACACCATAATTGTTCTCACACCAGCCACACTAATATGAATTCGTATGCGGGCTGCGGTTTAATGTTAAAACCATTAAAGATAATTACAGAGGAATTAAAATGCCTGTGCTAGCAAAGAGGTCGTGGGAATCTAGCTATAGCACAGCCTCGGCCATTAAAACAAATTAATACAAAGTCCAAGTTATATCAAGAATAACAAATGCCATCACTAGCCTACATACCTTGGATACCACGAAAACCACTAACACACAAGTGCTCACATAAGTCACGGCCTCAGCCAAGTAATACTATAATTAATTTACATAGTCACTACCAATATACACCCTACGCTACACTATTGTAGCCTGTGGAAAGTCACATGCCATTGACGACATGGCCCATACCCATGCTGTCTACAAATTCATACTCTACATGCAATAATACACAAAAAACAATTACCACAAACAATTTAAATAAAAGATATCGCAACACTATTGGAAGGCTCATGCCATTAATGGCATTGCCTTTTCCCCACGCTGTCAAGACATTGAAATTATTCCTTTAACCAAGATAATCAATAGCTTTTTCACACAGAGCAACCGGCAAGGGTATGCCTCTATCCATTCCAAGAACCCTAACTCTTTTACAAATAGTTCCCAATAAAAATGAGGGAGTAAAATCGCATAAATCACATATAAAGTTTAAACATTGCATTATATCAAAACCATGTATCAATTTACATAGAGTTTCCCAAATGTATGTACATAATCACAATTGAAGGCCGAGAGAAAGGTTTTACACAGGGTGCCAATGGGCTATGACACCATTGCTTGCAATGGTGCAGCCCATGGCTTTTAAAATCACAAAACCAAAACTAATGAGTTACAGAACCAAAATAAACCTCACACAAAGCCGGATGGCCTAGAATTCAAGTCATGGCATAAACGCCTCCCCATTACAAATAAACTAAGTCTGTATTCAAGCTCAAAGGTGAAATAGAATTTGCTACAGTATTAAACCCCAACCAAACAACATTGCAAAACGTAGCCCTACCATAGGATCGAAGTGGGACAAGCACAAGATTGATGAATAGGCTTACCATGGCCACGAATGCAACACTGTGAGCCCACTGTGTTGTAGCCACGCTGCCCTCTATCCCCTTCAGCACCTGCAAGTCAACAACCAAATAGGGATGAGAAGTATGCCATCCCTTCCAAACTAAAAACCAAACTAATGTACAGACTAAGAGTTTGAGCGGGATTACCTTCACAAGTTGTGGGTCACCTCCATGGCCATACCTCTTCCCAGAGGAAAACAACAAAACTACAATGTCAAATTTATTAAGTATCCATCATAATCCAAGTCTAATGGGAAGGATGTCACATTTTCCCACAAGCATTAAATGCACTAGGTTGGAACCCATTATCGTTTCCATAAACCCACTCCCATAGTCACTACTTGCTCCACAGTAATGTTTCATGCCACCCTCCATATCATTGCTTAAACCTTGTGTCGTATGGTTCATACCATATAAAAATCAATGCCCCAAACATTGAATATCAACGTTACCATAATGTTAGGTCTGCATTATGCTAGTATTATCACAATACTTGCTCATATGATGCGTTAGTCAAACGTTTAATACCCTTTCTTAGGATTGTAGATGAGGTTTAGTACATAGGTTAGAGCTTAGGGTTTAGCACCATAAATGTTAAGGTGTTTAGGATTAAGCACCATGGCATACAAAGTATGCCATGTAAATATCTCACTTAATCAAATTCAAGTCTGCTCTCAAACCTTTAATTAACCTACCAATAAAAGAACATAGGAAATGTTAAAAGAGAATATAGTGAAAAGATACATAGCACAACAAGATATTAATGACATCTAATAATGACGAAATTAAAACCATAATGGAGAATAATTAATACATAGGAAATTTAGTCATAATGGCTTAATTGATGATAACGACGCTTACCAAGTCAGAAAATCAATTCGATAGGTAACGTATTAACTAGCAGCAGGTTATTGACGACCAAGGATGTTAATACACTATACATCCTTACCTCACCGACAGTAATAACTAAATGTAGAAATAGTTCAAAAAACAGAATTAAGACATAGGAATTAAGCAAACGAATAATCACTGAATGGATAGGATATTAACAAGACAGTACAAGTAGTTCTAAAGAGATAAGAAGTTAAGTAGCGCATATAATTCCCTAGAAGTAATAATGATCCTCTTAGGTAGTTTTCTACTGGCCTATAATTTTATTTTATTTTTCAATTTTTGGGGACATTACAAGTGGTATCAAAGCCCAATTTCAAGATTGAGAGACTTATGGGCACACCAAGCATTCACACATAGAAAATAAAGTATGATAAGTAAATTTTGTTACTAACATAAAGTTTTGTTGCTATTAAAAATTCTTGTGTTAAAGGAAAACTTTTACAGTGTTGTTTAGTCTATGAATACTGAGGGAGAAAATAGCCAGCAAGAATAAATGACCACACCCACTCTGGAGGTGAACTTGGTGGTCAAGATAAAATCTAATGTGCTGAAAACTTTGCATAGTCTCGAAGCTGAACTGAAAAGATTCAGAGAATATAGTCTAAATGAAAGAAAGGAACAACAAGCTATAAATGAAACATTATTGCGTAACATGATGGGAGGGATCCCACAAGGTAAACCTACCTAATCCACTAATAGATCCAAAAGAGAACCGTACCATGAGCGGGCCAGCAGCCCAAGAGAAGAAGAAAAAGAAGGTACACTTGAAGAAACTAAAGGAGATCATCATAGCCTTGCTAGTGATGACTCGCTTTCTCCACAGAAAAAGAGGCAAAGAAGTGACGACGGTCTTCAGGGGGGGAGTTTTGAAAAATAAGAGCCCCTACCTATGAAGGTGAAGTAAATACAGAAGAAGAAAAGGCTAAATAATGGTTGCTGGGAATGAGTAAGTATTTCCAGGTTCATAACTATTCAAGTGTGATGCAGGCCAGGCTTTCCATCTACAACTTGAATGGTAAGGCAACAAGATGGTAGCGAGATTTAAAGCACACCAAGAAAGATGAGCTGCAAAAAATAAGCTGGGAAAACTTACGAAATATTTTCCAATAAAAATACATGTCAGAAAGGTTCTTTGACCACAAGGTAAAAGAGTTCCATGAACTATGCATGGGGTCCATTACTATGGATGCATTTATAAATAGATTTCTAGATCTGCTACATTATGTGTCGTATATCAAAGAAGAAAAGGTGAAGATCCAATAGTTCCTTGGATGTCTTCCTCCCAGTTATCAGGATAGGATTGAATTTGACATGCCAAAGATGTTGAATACTACACTACACAAGGCTAGACTATGTTATGAGCATGGGCAGTTATGACAAGAAAACCAGAACTAAACCAGAGAAAAGTCTAGAAAATTGTCAGATAATCGCAAGCCTGGGACAAACCTGCATCCTTATGGAAAGCAAAATAATAGCTTTCAAGTGAACAAGAACTTCAACAAAAATGGTATGAAGCCTTATGTACCATCTCCTAATTGTAATAAGCAAATGGAAAGTGGAGCCAATTCTACCTCTTTAGTGATCAAGTGTTGGAAGTACAATGGGCTGCATTATGCCAGAGATTGTAAGAACCAGAGAAATGGAGTCTTGCATAACCTACAAGAAGAACCTACCATTGAGGATATAGCTGAAACCCCACGAATCTATGTAGCATTAGATGGCCGACAGGTGGACCATCAAGATATAATGGTCAAGATCAAAGGTAAGCTGTTGAACACCTCTGTTTCAATACTTATTGATCCTGGTGCTTGCCGTAGCTATGTTGCACCTAAGATTGTTGATTTATGCAAGTTAGGAAAAGAAAAGCATGATAAACCTTGGCTAGTACAGTTAGCCACCGGTACAAAATGGAATGTTTCTGAAATTGTTAAAGAATGTGAAGTAAACCTGAATGGTTTCCTTACTAAGGTAAACCTGAACATCTTACCTTTAGGATTGTACGATATTATTATTGGCATGGATTGGTTGGAACAACACCATGTCATGCTCGATTGTATACACAAGTCTATCTTGTGTACTGATAGCTAAGGGAACCAAGTGAGGGTTCAAGGCCTCCCCAAGAAAGTATCGGTAAGACAAATATCTGCCTTACAAGCAAAGAAGTGTGTTAGGAAGGGCTGCAACTTATTTGCGGTAAACATCCAAGACGTAGAGTCAGATAAGGAACAATGCATAGAATACTTCCCCGTTCTTGAATATTTCAAGGATGTGTTTCCCGAGGAAAACCGTGGATTACCTCCAAAAAGGGACCTAGATTTTTCCATCGAACTAACTTGCGGCCTCCAAAGCCCCTTACCGCATGAGTGCACCAGAATTAGTGGAACTCAAACTACAGTTGCAGGAGTTAATAGAGAAAGGGTATATCTGACCCAGTGTGTCCCCTTGGGAAGCACCGATTTTGTTCGTAAGGAAGAAGGAGGGTACAATGCGAATGTGCATTGATTGCGATCAGTTGAACAAAATGACCATAAAGAACCGTTACCCACTCCCTAGGATCGATGATTTGTTCTACGAAGTGGGAGGAGCCAAAATATTTTCGAAGATTGACCTGTGATCCAGATACCATCAGGTATGGATCCGAGATGAAGATATTACCAAGACTGCTTTTTGTACAAGGTACGGGCGCTACGAGTTTGTAATGATGTCGTTCGGGTTAACCAATGCACCCACAAACTTTATGTGTATGATGAACAACATATTCAGTAAATATCTAGATAAGTTTGTAGTAATATTTATTGACGACATTCTAGTTTATTCCAAGAGTAATGAGGAACACGAATAACACCTTCACATAGTACTTCGAGTATTAAGAGAAAAACAACTCTACACTAAGTTTATTAAATGTGATTTTTACAAAGCACAAATACAATACCTAGGTCACATCATATCTAAGGCAGGAATAGCTATGGACCCAAAAAAGTTTCGAGCTATAAAGGATTGGCCTACCCCGACTAGTGTCACTGACATTAGGTCCTTTTTGTGTTTAGCCGAGTATTATCGAAAGTTAATTGAGAACTTTTTGAGAATCGCTTGCCCCATGACAACTTTGCAGAAGAAATCAAACAAGTTCTTATGGACTTTCAAGTGTGAAGAAATTTTTCAAAAGCTTCAGTAGCTTTTGATGACCGCACTAGTGTTGTAGAATGTAGATCCCAAAGGGGATTTTGTTGTATGCACAGATGCAAGCAAGGAATGGCTTGGAAGAGTCCTTTTTCAAACTGACCATGTGATCTATTATGAATCGCAAAAATTAAAAGAGCATGAGCAGAATTATCCCACGCACGATCTTGAGCTAGCGGCCATTATCCACGCTCTGAATATGTGGAGGAACTACCTCATGGGAAGGAAGTTCCTTCTAAAGACTGACAATATGAGTCTAAATTATTTTTTCAATCAACCCGATCTGAATGCAAGACAAGCCAGATGGTTGGATTTCCTGAGTAAGTATCACTTTGAACTAAACCATATTAAGGGCAAGGAGAACAAAGTTGTAGATGCTTTGAGTCGATGAACTCATATGATATATGAGGTGACCCTGGGTCAAACTAATGAAGATTTGTATGAGAAGATTAGAATGACCAACAAGGTTGACCCATTCTATCTGGAAATCCTCAAGAAGGTCCAGGAGGACCAGTTGTTTCAACAACAAAAGGAATACAAGGTAGATGACTCTGGACTACTATGGTCCAAGGATATATTGTATGTTCCAGATAAAGGGAACATTTGGTCCAACATCCTCACAGAATTTCATAGGGAACCCTACTCAGGGCACTCGGGATACCAAAAGATGATATCTGTCATCAAGAGACACTTTTTCTGGCCCAAGTTAAAGGCTGACATTGTAATGTTTATTGCAAAATGTCAGGAATGCCAGCTAGTTAAAGTTGAGCACCAGCATCCTTTAGGATTGCTACAGCCATTACCCATTTTGGAATGGAAATGGGAGGTTATCAGTATGGATTTTATTACTGGCTTACCGAAAATCAAGAATAAAAATGATTCCATCTTCATAGTCATTGACAAACTGTCAAAAGAGACACACTTCATCCCTGTGAAATCGACCTACAAGGGCATGAACATTGTCGATATCTTCCTGAAAGAGATATTTATATTGCATGGGATACCCAAAGTGATTATCGTAGATCGAGATGTTAAGTTTACAGGAAACTTTTGGATATCTTTATTCTCTGGATTAGAGATGCAACTGAACTTTAGCACTGCTTATCACCCATAGGCGGATGAGCATACTGAAAGAGTGAACCAAATTATTGAAGACATGCTTTGAATGTATGTCATGAACAACCCCACCAAGTGGCAGGATTACCTGCACCTTGCAGAGTTTGCATATAACGTGTATCAGGATTCCTCCAAGATGAGTCCTTTCGAGGTACTTTATGGACGAAACTGTAGGACCCTAGTTACTTGGGACAATCCAGTGGATCGGCTCATGTTAGGTCCTAACCTGCTATTGGACTTGGAACAGTTAGTTACCAAGGTCCAGGGAAACCTTAAAGAGGCACAAGACTGTCAGAAAAGTTATACGGATAAGAAAAAAAAAGACAAATACTATTAAGTAGGTGAGCATGTCTACTTGAAAGTAAAAGCAAAACAGAGCTTGTTGAGCTTGGGTAGGTTTGGTAATTTGGAACCTAGGTTTTGTGGACCTTTGGAAATTTAGGCCAAGAAAGGAGTAGTGGCTTATGAATTATCATTACCTATGCATGTAAGAGTTCATACTATTTTCCATGCATCTTTATTAAATAAATATGTTTATGACACTAAGCATGTCATTGATTGGTCCTTATTATAGGTGGAACCTAAGGGGGAATTTTCCCCTGATCCTTTGCCTATATTGGATAGGAGAGAAGTGTAGCTTCGGAAGTGCACCGTAGTCCAATTGAAGGTGGAGTGGAAACACTTTGAGATAGATGAAGCTACTTGGGAGAATGAGGCCACCATGAGAGAGGCTTAACCCAACGTTGTTTCATGATATCATTCAGAGTCCCTAGAACACAAAGGAAGGTGTTGTACTAAACGGGGAGGGATGTAATGTACCAAATTTTGGACCTACCATCTATAGCATAGGCCTCTCAATCATGGAAATTATATTGATGGTTTATTTTATATTGGGTCAAGGTCCCCACTGCATATAAACATAATTATTTGTTTTGTATATTTGACTTAAGCCAATTGTGGATGATATATATCTATATATATGTTTGTGTTGGGAGTGGACCCTGAAGCACATGATTGATGAAATTTTTGTGTTGGGCATGGACCATAAAGCATAGGATTTATGAAATGTTTATGTTGGGCATGGACCCTAAAGCACATGATCAATAAGATGTTTTGTGTTGAGCGAGAGGCTCTGGAGCACATGAGTACTTACAATTACGTTGAGCATAAAGCTCTGGAACACATGAAAATATAATTGGAAATGTTGGGCATAAGCTCTGAAGCATTCCATATTGATGTTGAGCATAAGATTTGGAGCATCAGATCATTGGCCATTGTATCCCTAGGTGTATCGTACAAGTACATCCTAGCATTTAGTGTTGAGTGAGAGCTCTGGAATTGCACTATGTTTGTAACTCCCTGCTATAGGCGTTGAGTATGGGTTCTGGTAAGCACTAGGGGTTGCTGAAAAGAATTTAATAACTTCAGAGTGAAAACGAATCAAGAAAAGTATTGATCATCATCATACTTATTTATAAGTGATTAAATGAAATTTCAAATTTTTGTATTCTCATCAAAGTACTGAATAGCTACCACGTTATACGAGGTAAATACAACATGAAAGGATGTTTAGAGTTGCCTAGCCTAGTAGAACTAAGCCATATTTCTTATTGACCTTCATAAAGAAGTGTCGTTAAGTCTAGGGATCATGACGCATGATGCCCAAAGACAAATGCTAACAAGTATTTTAATACTACGTACTTTATACATAGTATGTATAAAGAATTAATTGGGATTAATTATATAATTTATTAAAGGAAGAAGAGAAGCTCCACCAATTACTATTTATTATTGAAGTATTTATAAATAGTGGAAATATCTATGAAAGACTAACTAGGAACTAGTTAAAAGTTCCTAGGTTAAGAATTAAAAATTACCCCAGTAAATTTAAAAAGGGTTAAATCAAGAAATCAAGGATTTCTTGATTTAACTGCCCTTTTGACTGAAAAGTATGCTTATAAATACTCAATCCAAGCAAAGGCTTGGGGTTTCTGATTTTTCTCTTGAAGAATTATTATTTTTGCCTATTTTTGCTCTCAACTATTTTCTTGGAGAATTTTCTCCTGCAAAGAAAAAGAGGACTGATTCAGAATCTGAATACCATATAGGAAACCCTACGTTAGGAGCTCTAAGCTACTTGCATGTTGGAGTCCAGCTCGGGGGGATTTAGATTAGAACCAGGAACGGTTCCGGATCATGGTTGGGAGGAACATGGTAGTTCCCAAGTGATTTGGTAATGAAAATCAGAGGTCAGATCTGTCTTCAATTGATAATACAGGTTATTTGAAAAGTGTGCAGGTTTAGCCATTAAAGGAGCTTCAGGAAGATAATTTACAGGTACAAATTCTTAGTATGTCAAAGTTCATTTCTAGGGTAAATGAAAGATGCTTTATTTTACAAGATTCTTTATATTTTACTAACCCTAGGTAATTAATGTGCTGCCTAGGATTTGCTAGGGTCTTTATTTTCCTTTGATTATTCATATGATTGGAAAGATTATCATAGGTTTTTTATAGATAAGTTTCTGTCTTTACAATTTGTGTTCGACATTTATTCCATATTCAAAAGTTAATATTGTAGACTATGTAAACCTAGATATGCTACTTTTAAATGTACACTTATTACTTATATCTCTATTGACATATTACATTTGTCAGTAGAGACATGTGTTTTAAATTATAGTAGTATTTAACCATAGCAATAAGTTTAAAAGAAGTATATATACTATCTAGATACTCTAGGGTATCACTTACAACCAGAGTTATTCTTATATCTATATATATATCAACTATCAGGTATAAATCTCTTTAAAAAGCTATCTATGCATTCATTTCCAAAATTAAATAATCCATCCAAGACCTTTCAAGGTCTGTAAGCAGATAAACAATCTACATCAAAAATACCATAAGTACATGCATTATATCTTAGAAATAAATCCATATAATATCCATTGATTTTACATAACCATAAACCAAGTCGCATAATTCATTATCACAGCATAAATCCATCTAAAAAACGTCTTCAAGTAACATTTCTTATAACTCTGTATTAACATATAGAGGTTCTATTTAATAAACAGAGGTCATGGTATCGATCCTCACAAGTTACAATCCCATTGTTGAAACAAAATTAAAATCCACAATAGGAACAGTAATATAAACAAAATACATTACATTACATTTCATTACATTACATTATATTGTTGCCAACAGAGGTCGCGACATCGATTCCCATGGATTTCAAGACCCAAGGAAATGTTATAAATAAAAAACCCATACCCATTATTTATACTTACAACAATCAATCACCATAATCGTTCTCACATAGGCCACGCTAATACGAAATCGTATATGGGTTGTGGTTTAATATTAAAACCATTAAAAATAATTAGAGTGTAATTAAAATGCCTATGCTAGAAAAAAGGTCATGGGATTCTAGTTATAGCATGGCCTTGGCCGTTAAAATGAATTAATACAGAGTCCAAGTTATATCAAGAATAAGAAATGCCATAACGGGTGTGCATACCCTGGCTACCACGAAAACCGCTAACACACAACTGCTGACATATGTCATGGCCTTGGCCAAGTAATACTATAATTACTTTACAGAATCACTACCAATATAAACCCTATGCTACACTATCAAATCCTATGGAAAGGCACATGCCATGGATGGCATGGCCCATACCCACGTTGTCTACAAATTCATACTCTACATGATGTAATACACAAAAAACAATTACCACAAACAATTTAAATAAAAGTTATCACAGCACTGTGGGAAGGATCATGCCATTGATGGCATGGCCTTTTCCTCGTGCTGTCAAGACATCGAAATTATTCCTTTAACCAAGGTAATCAATAAGTTTTGTACACAGAGCAACCAGCAAGGGTATGCCTCTGTCCATTCCAAGAACCCCAACTCTTTTACAAACAGTTCCCAATAAAAATGCAGGAGTAAAATCACATAAATCACATATCAAGTTTAAACATATCATTATATCAAAACCATATATCAATTTACACAGTGTTTCCCAAATGTCTATACATGATCATAATTGAAGGCTGAGAGAAAGGTTTTACATGGGGTGCCAATGGGCTATGGTTCTATTGCTTGCAATGGTGCAACCTTTGTCTTCTAAAATCCAAAAACCAAAACTAACAAGTTACATAATGAAAATAAACCTTGCACAGAGCTGAATGGCCTAAACATCAAGTCACTGCATAAACACCTCCCCATTAAAAATAAACTAAGTCTGTATTCAAGCCCGAAGGGAAAATAGAATTTGCTATAGTATTAAACCCCAACCAAACAACGATGCAAAACATAGCCCTGCCACTGGATCGAAGGGGGACAAGCACAATATTGATGAGCAGGTTTACTATGGCCACGAATATAACATGGTGAGCACACTGTGTTGTAGCCACGCTTCCCTCTATCCCCTTCAACACCTGCATGTCAACAATCAAATAGGGATGAGAAGTATGCCATCCATTCCAAACTAAAAACCAAACTAATGTATAGACTACGAGTTTGAGCGGGCTTACCTTCACAAGTTGTGGGTCGCCTCCATGGTCATACCTCTGCGAAGAGCCAAAAAATGAAACCCCAATGTCAAATGCATTAAGCATCCATCATGATCCAAGTCTAATGGGAATCTTGTCATGTTTTAGCACAAGCATTAAATGCACTAGGTTGGAACCCATTATCATTTCCATAAACACACTCCCCTAGTCACGACTTTATCAATAGTAATGTTTCATGCCACCCTCCATATCATTGCTTAAACCCTATATCGTATGGTTCATACCATATAAACATCAACGCCACAAACTTTGACTATCAATGTTACCATAATGCTAGGCTTGCACTATGCTAGTGTTATCATAATACTTAGCCATATGATGCACTAGTCAAAAGTTTAATACCCTTTCTTAGGATTGTAGATGAGGTTTAGTACATAGGTTAGAGCTTGGGTTTTAGCACCATAAATGTTAATGTGTTTAGGCTTAAGCACCATGGCATACCGTAGTATGCCATGTAAATCTCTCGCTTAATCAAATTCAAGTTTGCTCTCCAACCTTTAATTAGCTTACCAATAAAAGAACATAGGAAATGTTAAAAGATCATATACTGAAAATATACATAGCACAACAAGATATTAATGAAATATAATAATGATGAAAGTAAAACCATAATCGAGAATAGTTAATACATAGGAAATTTAGCCGTAATGGCTAAATTGACGATAATGACACTTACCAAGTCAGAAAATCAGTTCGATAGGTAATGTATTAACTAGCAACAGGTTATCGACGACCAAGGATGTTAATACACTATACATCCTTACCTCAGTGACAATAATAACTAAATGTACAAATAGTTTAAACAACAGAATTAAGACATAGGAAGTAAGCAAACTAATAATCACTCAATGGATAGGAGATTGACAAGACAGTACCAGTAGTTTTGAAGAGATCGAAAGTTAAGTAGCGCCTATAATTCCGCAGAAGTAATAACGACCCTCTTAGGCAATTTTCTACTGGCCTATAAATTTATTTTTTTTATTTTCAATTTTTGAGGACATTACAATAGCCATTATTATATACAAAATGAACTACGTGCAAATAGTCTTCCCACTTAGTGGATCTTTCCATGATGTACATGCATAACATGCCTTCTAGTACTTGACTTGTACATTCTAATAGTCCATTTATCTATGGGTGGTAATTAGTGATGGAATTGAATTGATTGTCTAGTCCTTCAATTAGTGACTTCCAGAAATTGGAAGTAAATTTCACATCTTGGTTAGAGCTTACCAACTTTAAGATTCCATGCAACCTACAAATTTCCTTTGTAAAAAGTTGAGCAATGTTAACAACTTTGAAAGTAGATTTTACAAGAAGAAATAAATGAGTTGTTTTACTGAATTTATTTATAATCACCATCATAGAATCATGTTTCCTTCTTGTGCTAACAAAACCTGTAATGAAATCAAGTGAAATGATTTCCCATTTCCATTATAAAATGGGTGATGGTTGTAAGAGTCATATAAGATGTTGATTTTATACTTTTATGTGTTGAAATTATAAACTCTTAGAAAAATAATATCTTAATAAAAACCCACGAAGATTCTCTACCATGAAATTAGACTACAAATTTCAGCTTCCTCAACAATTTTTTCAAGCACCCTAAAGAAGGAATCTTTAGCAGCATAAAGAAAATTCTCGCCATCGAGTATTACAACATCATCCTCTTCGTTGTCATGGTCTATATTTTGTTGTGTTAGTGAAGTAAAAAATATGATAACTATCATATACACAAGGAATTCCATCAGCATGTGTGTCATTCCTTGGATACTTAATCATATCACCAACCTTTCCTACGACAACTCCAATATTATTTCCAAGACATAGGATGTGATAAATTGTATCCTCGATACCTGGCATCGCCTCTCTTTGATCATCGATATTGCAACATTTATTTTCAATGCAAGTACAATATGAAGAACCTTATGCACTGATTCTTATGTTCTAGCGATGTAAACATGTGGTATTGAGAGGAAGAAATTTATTTAAGAAAAGGGTGGTCCATACCATTAAAATATAGGAAGCATGGCTTCTGCATTGATCTTATTTTATAGTCAATAATAGGGTGTGTCAAATTTATTAGTGTTTTAGGGAGGAAAATTTATTTTATTGTAGTTTAAGAGATTGAGTTGTCTTAATAATGACGACATTAATATTAAAGAGTGGATTATCGTAATCTTTGAGAATTTAAATGGTTTTCAAGATGGTTGTTGTATTAGTATTTATAACCACTACAAAGATTCAATGCATTTCATGTTCAAAATGGTTTTTTATTATATAAGTATTTGCTTAGAAGTCGAGTTACTAAGAAATGTAATTCATTTCAAAAATTATATTTTGATTTTATCATTTGTTTGATTATAAATTGTTTGAGGAACACTTATCCATGTGTGTGTCTTAAATGCAGTAGATTCAACACAGATTAAATAAGTTTCAATATCTTTATCTATAAATTCCAAAGTGTCGATCTATTCATCATAATGCATGATGCCATTTTTTATACTTATTCATCAATTCTTCCATATTAAGGTTCTAAGTAAGATTCCTCATAAGTATAGAAAATTTCAAACCCAATGTTCTACGACATTCTTCTCCATACTTTAATATGCTTTAACATTTTGAATTTTCATTATTCTATCTTAAAATAGAGTCTATAAGAATTTCCATTGTCGACATCTTTATATAAAATTTAAATATGGTAAACCTTAATTGTAATAAGCCCTTTGTTAACTAATGATACTTTTGAACCAGTAATAAATAAAGAGAAGCATGTATAAACCATAGAAAAGGAATTTCCCGAACCATCTATTTCTTTAAATACAATTTCATTGATCGTGGTCACAATTGATTTAATTGAAATAAAAAAGAGTTTAACAACATGAACCTCATAAATAATTTCATCTAAGTTCTTTATTTTTGGAATCACATTTCTTAAGTGGAATATTATTCTTTGGATTTGCATGAATGTTGGATACATTCCCCTTCCTCATTAATAAATGATGCTAGAATAATTAACCAAAATATAACCTATATTTATGATTACTTCCTCACCTTCTCTAAGTCTATAATTAGTTGTTGTTTCTTAACAAAAATAATTCTTCCAATAGATGTCATCCTACATGACATTGTAATCAAATAATTTGATATTATTTCAAAAGATACCCAACATTTGTTAGGGTACACACGGTACTCCCAAAGGACCGAACACCAAGAACAACCGCTTCACATAAACAGATCACAGATCAATACACCAATGTGTGTCGTGTGGTTAAAAACCTCGAGAGGGAAACAGTCCATAGCCCCAGCCAAATAGCTACTTGGAGCAATTTATTATGCAAAAGAAAGAAAGTTACATGAGCTTCTCATAATCGATCAACTAGCCAAGGACCCTCTATGCTCTTTAAATAGAGATCATAGACCAATCGGGTGTTCAGCCACAGATCAATGGTAGGTATGATCTAAGAGAAGTTGAACCGTCGGATCACTCTATGTCTAGAAAATATTGTGACCGTCGGATTAGAATATTTACAAATGCATACTAATGCATACTAAAGAAACACACTTTTACCTAACGGATATATTACACAAGTTGATCTTAACTAACTCCTAAGTGTCTAAATATCCTAACATCCCCCCTTAAGAACAACTTGGGATAGGATTGAAGGATTTACAAAAGTGACACTATTAGGAGAAGGAAGGAGGAATTAGAGCCTATCCCCCCTTAAGGACACATTCCTGAATTCCTAACATAGACCGAAGTTTAGAAAACTTCGCTTCTGTAAGAGACTTGGTGAATATGTCTGCAACTTGATCATCTATAGGACAATAGAGCACTTCAATAACACGATCATGAACAAGATTTCTGATGAAGTGCATGTGTAGCTCAATGTGTTTGCTGTGCTGATGTAGAACTGGATCTTTGGCAAGCTTGATGGCACTTTGATTGTCGCACCAAAGTGGAGTAGGTTGCTGCTGCTCGAATCCAAACTCTGAAAGGATCTGTCGAAGCCATAAAGCTTCCTGAATGGCATTAACTGCGGCTCGATATTCTACTTCTTCTGAAGAAAGAGCAAGAGCTTGTTGTTTCTTACAAGCCCAAGTGACAAGTCCAGATCCCAGACTGAAAACATAACCTGCAGTAGACTTCCGATCATCAGGATCACCGGCCCAGTCTAAATCAGTGAAACCAACCAAAAAATGTTTCCCCCCTGTACTGTAATGAATTCCAAACTGAATTGTACCTCGAATATATCGAAGTATTCTTTTTGCTTGTTTCCAGTGACTTTCATGAGGAGTTTGCATATAATGGGCAACACGACCAATGGCAAAGGAAAGGTCAAAACGGGAATGATTCAAGTATAAAATACTACCAACAAGATGACGATACAAGGTGGCATCTACTTCAGGGGAAGTACAAGTGGTAGAAAGCTTAACTCCAGACTGGAAGGGAGAAGGGGCTGGTTTACAATCTTCCATGTGGAAGCGAAGAAGAAGGTCACAAGAAGACTTAGACCGGGAAAGAAAGATTCCTTCTTTGGTTTGCAATACTTGGAGACCAAGAAAATAATGCAAATGTCCTAAGTCTGACATTTCAAAATTTTTCTTAACACTAGATTTCACATGGGTTATAAGGTTAGGGTCACTACCAGTAAGGATAATATCATCAGCATAAAGAACAAGTATGATGAGATGGTTTCCTACTTTTTTGGTATAGACATTGGGGTTAGAATGGCATCTAGAAAAACCAATGTCAAGGAGAAAGCTATCCATTTTGGCATACCAAGCTCTAGGAGCTTGCTTAAGGCCATATAAGGATTTCTTAAGGAGACAGAGAAGGCTAGAGTTATTCTGAACATATCCAGGAGGTTGTTCCATGTAAATTTCCTCATGTAAATCACCATGTAAGAAGGCAGACTTGACATCCATTTGATGGACGTCCCAGTTATGTAAGGTTGCAAGGGAAAGAACAAGGCGGATGGAGTTCATTTTTTCTACAGGGGCAAAGTTTTCATTGTAGTCAATCCCTTCAACTTGGGAAAAACCTTTGGAAACTAACCTTGCCTTAAGTCTTTCAACACTTCCATCTAATGCATACTTAGTTCTGTAGACCCATTTACATCTGACGAGTTTTCTTCCTTTTGGAAGACGAACAAGATCCCAAGTATCATTCGCCATTAAGGAACGATATTCTTCATCCATAGCTGCATCCCAATCTGGATTTCTTGAAGCTTCTACAAAAGTTTCTAGATCATGATTCTCGAAAAATTGAGCCAAAAGAGAAGAGGCTCGCTGAAACTGAGAACGTGTTCGATGTTGATCTCTAGGATCACCGACAAGATCACCAGCTGTTTCACATGTTGAACGGACCCATCGAGGAAGTATTGGTGCTGGTGGAATTGGAGGAACATGAGCAGGCGGAGGTGGATTTTCATCCTCACTGTCATCATCAAAAATTGGAGTTGGAAACCTGTCAAGGAAGCTGGAAGAAGAAGAAGAATAAGAAGGCACAATCACCGAATCAGGCTCGTAGGCCAAAGATGGCACACCCACCAAGTTAGGCTCGTAGGCCAAGAGATTTTCTTCAAATTTAACATCTATTCTAATGATTATATCATGAGAATGTGGCTGAAGAAGTCTATAACCTTTTACATATTTAGAATATCTAACAAATATGCACTTTTCACTTTTAGGCTGCAATGCTTTCCATTTTTCATCCAGAATGTGATCCCATGCTTCACAACCAAACACACGAAAGTGACTTACATCTGGTTTAATTTTACTCCATGATTCTTCCGGTGTTATATCCTGTAAAAATTTAGTGGGTGTGCGATTAGCTATGTAATTTGCACAATTTATGGCCTCAGCCCAATATTGAAGACTTAGTCCCTTAGATTGGATCATACAACTAGCCATTTCTTTTAAACTGCGGTTCTTCCTTTCAGCTACACCATTTTGTTGTGGTGTATATGGAACATTGTGCTGTTGTTG
Organism: Pseudotsuga menziesii; assembly: GCA_001517045.1. Classification (NCBI taxonomy): domain Eukaryota; kingdom Viridiplantae; phylum Streptophyta; class Pinopsida; order Pinales; family Pinaceae; genus Pseudotsuga; species Pseudotsuga menziesii. The sequence goes on from LPNX010897669.1 coordinate 449,462, forward strand.
GATTCCTTGTTCAGTGCAAAACGTAGTGAACTTTTTGTTAACATATTCTCCTCCATTGTAAGATCTTAACTTAATAATTTGATGACCAGATTGTTTTTCAACAAGGGCCTTATAGGCCAAGAACATGTTAAATACTTCACTCTTAAGTTTTAGGAAGTAAACCCAAGTGCATCTGGAGTAGTCATCAATGAAAGTTAAGAAATATTTGAAACCAGAAAATGAAGCAGATGGAAGAGGACCACACAAGTCACTATGCACAAGCTCCAAGGGAACCGAGGTGTGCCAAGAGGCACGTTTGTCAAAACTGTCCCGATGATGTTTTCCGAGTACAAAACCGGAACAAACACCATCCTTGCAAGATACCAGCAGAAGACCAGTCACCATATTGTCTTTACATAGTTATTGCAATGAGCGATAATTTAAGTGACCAAATCGCTCATGCCAAAGTTTGCTCAAGTTATCACTATGAGAAACAAAAACTGAAGGAAAAGGTGATGACCCAAAGTTGTTAAATGTGTACAACCTGGTAATATCATCAACAGTTCCAGTAGCAAGGATATTTTGAGTATTTTTAAAATCCTTGATTACAACTTGGTGAGGTGTAAACGTCACAGTTTTACCTTCACCTGAATGAGTAATTTGATAGACTGATAACAAATTGCATGAAATTTTTGGAACACATAAGACATCACTGAAATTACCATTTTCTACCGGAACTGTTCCAGATCCTACAACACTTAGAGATCTATCATCACCAACAAATATTTGTTTGGTGTTACATTCATGCATAGTAGAAAAGATAGCTTTATCCTTAGCCATATGATAAGATGCTCTAGACTCAATGAACCATTCATTTGAAGTAGAAGAAGAAGATGCAGTATAAGAGTAACCAGAAGCACAAAGTGCATGTCCATGAGTGTTAGATTCTGAAGATGAATCTAGGATGATGTGGTGCTTCTTCATTGCTGCTTCTAAGGCTGCCATCTTCTTAAAACATTTAGATTCATCATGATTATATTTCCCACAAAAATTGCAACGACGCTCAGTCTTCTTTCCTTTTTTCTTGGATGATTTGTTATTTTTTAAAGGAGGAGCTGACTGAGAGGGTTTGGGACCCTTGTTGTTTGGCTTATTATTGCGAGAATTCTGTTTCTTGGGAGGCTTGGACTTTTCTTTCTGTTGGGACAATAAGGCTTTCCCAGATGTATCTGCGTTGTTAATTATTCCAAAATGAATGAGCTTATCTTGCTCTCTAATTAAGAAATCACAAAAGGATTCAAGGTTAGGCTCTTGATAGCTAGCTTCTAGCAATGATTCTTTCATGGAGTAGAATGTAGATACAAAAACAGAATATGTAGGTCCAAGTTTTGAAAGAATATGATAAATACATTGTTTGTCTTCTTTCTTGATCTTGCATTCGGCACATAATAGTCTAAGAGTTGTATACTTAAATTAATAGTCTTGGATGCATGAAAAATCATTTGGATTCAAGGAAAGCAACTCATTCTCAAGTTGATGACCCCGAATTTCATTGTGTTTACCAAACACAAATTCCAACTTTTCCCAAGCTTTATCAGGTTCATCAATGCCAGATATGTGGAATCGCAAATAAGTAGAGATTGACATCCTAATAAATCCACGAGCTTCATCACATCTATTTACCCATTTAATTTTCTTATCATCATCAGTGGGTTCTGTTTCTTTCCCTGAGGTTATCCTGAAAAGTCCCCTACTTCGCAGAACATCCTCCATACGAGATTTCCATGAGAAATAGTTAGAACTTGTAAGTATAATATCACAAGGGGCGGCCATACTGTAAAATAATGGATAAAAAAATAGAAACTAACTATTTGGATGCGAAGAGCTCAAAAAAGTATACAGTTTAAAAAAAAACGGCACTTAAAACTGATTTCGAATGATGAAGTTATGCTTGATCAAAGGAAATGTTGAAGATGTCTCCAATAGTGACGTGGCAGATATTAACTTGACCAACTAAAAAAAAGAAGCCCCCTCTTCCCAAAATCAACCTTTGACAATCACTTTTGCAATAAAGTTGCTTTCAAGTGAATCACTTTTATAGAATAAGTGATGTTCACTTTTACAATAATGTGACTTTTAAAATAGTGCAGCAATAAATTAAAAGACTTAAGTGACTCACTTTTATTTTATTTTATTTATGTGAGATGCACTTTTACAATGAAGTAACTTGAAAATAGAAATTGCATGCACTAAAAAGTAGCTTGATAAGACTTGAACTCAAGACTTATCAAGGTGTAAAGCAACTTTGGACCAAGCGAGCTAAGTTTAAAAGGTACGTAAAACTATGGAAAGAGGAAGGGGGCTTTTTTTTTTTACTCTTCTCTCTCGTTTTCTGTGCTTGCTTTATTTTCCTGCAAATCACAAAAAAAAACAAAAAACAAAAACAAAATTTTTTTTTTCACACAATGGGGTTAGATCTTGGTTAGCTTACCCAGAAAGTCTACGTTTTCAAGTTTTCTCGCTGTTTCTGATTTGCCATGATCGCACAAGGTGCACGGCAAAGAGCATACGTAGCCGAGAAGACAAGAAAAAAAAAACTTTCCTTCACTGTTTTTGATTCACTACGATCGTGCAAGGTGCATGGAAAAGAGCATATGCAGCGAAGGAAAACAACAGTCGAAGGCTAAAACAAGGAGATCTATTTATAAGACTAAAAAAATATGAGAGATTTAAAAAAAAAAATAAAACAAATCCGTCATTGTAACATTATACCTTCAGATTTGCCGAAATGGGTGTTTCTGGAACAAACGGAAATGGTTTTCGGTGAAATGAAAACTATTTCCAAATGGAAACGGTGCTTCGGATGCAATGGAATGGCTCTCACAGGCCACAAATGCACAGAAAATCCAAAACCAGAAACCCTTAAAAATGTTTCGGCAACACCGGTTCCAGATCTTGATCAAAACCGAAAGCGGCTCTTCATAAAAGCTCTGATACCATGTTAGGGTACACAGGGTACTCCCAAAGGACTGAACACCAAGAAAAACCGCTTCACATAAACAGATCATAGATCAATACACCAATTTTTGTCACGTGGTTAAAACCCTCGAGAGGGAAACAGTCCACGGCCCCAGCCAAATAGCTACTTGGTGCAATTTATTATGCAAAAGAAAGAAACTTACATGAGCTTGTCATAATCGATCAACTAGCCAAGGACCCTCTATGCTCTTTAAATAGAGATCATAGACCAATCGGGTGTTAAGCCACGGATCAATGGTAGGTATGATCTAAGAGAAGTTGAACCGTCAGATCACTCTATGTCTAGAAAATATTGTGACCGTCGGATTAGAATATTTACAAATGCATACTAATGCATACTAAAGAAACACACTTTTACCTAACGGATATATTACACAAGTTGATCTTAACTAACTCCTAAGTGTCTAAATATCCTAACAACATTGATTTTCTTTATCAAAAATCAATATTTTGATACCCTTTGTTTAACCTTACATGTACACATCATCCTTGACCACTATTGTAGAACTAGACCAATTTATTTCATTTTATTAACAACCATAAATCATTGGATGTGCCATTATCATTTTTTGTCCAATGACATAGATTGACATCCAAATACTACATGCTTAACTTAGAACACTTATTCAGTATATTATGATCACAAAGAAATATAATTAGCCATAATTTCTTATATGTGGGGTTTGGATATTGACCATCCAAAACATGGATATTTGGATGGATACCAAACTATTTTCACATTATTTTAAGCACATAAAGATGCATTCTTCTCATGAAACAAATGCATACAATTTAACATTTATCAAAGACTTTATATACTCAATCTAATAACTTTAAAACAAGGTATGCACCATATTTACAAGATATACACAATGCATGCACCATATTTTCAACATATACACAATGTCTTATATGCCTTCCTATATTCACTAAAGTAATGGATTTAAAAGTGGTTCTAATTCATCAAGCTACTATATAGTAGTTATTGATAATGTTGCAAACTCATATTAGTTGAAATATTTATCTTTAAGGACTACATTTCTATCATGTGTCTATCTAGGATTTATCCCGTTCCGTTAAAAATTAGGAACTTATTTTCATTCATAGAGAGTCAAAGAATAAAAGCCATTGGTTATAGGTTAACATTAATTCAAATGGAGTGCAATAACATCTACAGTGTTCTATCTCTACTACCAATGTATTATGGGGATAAAAAACTTCCTTTGGGATAGCAATTGAAATTTTCTTCCAACTATATCAAACAACCAAGAATGGTCCATCTATTTTAGTAATTCAGCTATCCATTACTCCAATTTATCATGTATAATATTTGAAACATATATAGAATGGAAAGTAGTTCTCTAGGCCAATGTAAAACATATCAATTGTTTTCCTATGAAATTCTTTATAAGTGATAAATAAACACATATATGTCTCATGATTCAAGCTAATCCAGTCTTTTCTAAAGAAAATAAGAAGATATCAAACATTCATTATAACCTCCTCTTTGTTTATAACAAAAAAAATATAGAATGATTTTTAGCTTTTGTTGGTATAAAGGTTTCATGGTCAATATCAATAGTTGTATTAACAAGAAAACCACCAATAAATTTAAAATACAAGTGTACTTCTACTCCAACCTTTAATTTTGTTGTGATTTATTTTCCTTTTCTAATATTATTTATTTCTTGATGCATAGATCAATCTTGTTTATTTTTAATGTAGATCATGTTGGCCTTAGTCTAGTCAAATATTTTTATTTTAACAGTGCCAAAATGCATTTATCCATTATCTACAAAAAAAAACAATTATCCTTGTCTCCAAGTACCTAGAAGTGTGATTCATAGAACAGAGATAAAAATAATTTGTAAGGAAAGAAAATGTTTCAATGTGAAAATTTTAGAAAACTAAATCATTATTTGACATAATCAATTTATTTGTACCTCTTATGCTATAATAGATCTCAATGGAATTGGTAATGTAATTTGCATCATGAGTGAACTCATCAACTTTGAGGAATAGGATAATCCATATAAAAATTCAATGGCATTGGTAATGTAATTCTCATCATAAGTGATCTCATTAACTTTTCAAAATAGGATAACCCATATTAATTTCACATTGGTAATGAGAAGTGAAAGTGGGCTTAGTACAAACAAAATGGGTGTTGTAGTTGCAACTAAAAAAATGAGATTCATCTTTAGAGTATATATACAAGAATACACATGACTGATTTATTCTTCGATAGGGAGAGGTTTAGAGAATATCTCAACCACATGCCAATTTAGGAGAATTGACTAGAGAGAATCTCTCTCACAATAAACTATCTAACAACCCATTTAGAAACTCCATAAGGAATAGAAAAAACATTAATATATCAAAATTTCCCTCTTAATGTTTATCTTCTTAACCAATATTCTTTTGGTCGTTTATGTTGTCTTGGCATTCATTCAAGTTATGTCCTTGTCTTTTGTTATCTTCATCCTTTTTCTTTCCTCATATTAAAAATTTGTGTTTCATATAGTTGGATTTCATTGTGCTTCTTCATTTTACTAGTTTCTCCTCACCATAAATCATTTGGGAATTTTTTGGTTTACCCTTAACCGTTACAAGTGGTTTCATATTACCATAAACCATGTGCATAACATCAAGTGGTTTCTAAATTACCATGAAATTTCATTTGTCACAACAAGTAGTTTTGGATGACCAATAACCATAATGATGAGGAAACTCATTTTTAATTCACATAGTTAATTTAGATTCATCCTTGAAATTATTGGTTCTCCCTTTTGTAACTTCATAAAACTTATTAGTGCTCGAACATTCTATTTCTTACTTTTGTACCTACAAACAATTGATCATCAATGTCCATATAAAAGAAATCCATCTACCAAGATACATGGGTTCCATTTACTATACTCACTAGTTCTCTAGAAATCCTTTTCACCTACATGGTTCATAAACATGTTAAACTTTCTCTTAATCTTAACTTTGTCCCAACCATCTCACAATATAAGACTACTCGATCTCACATTCACCTCTTAATTAAATATTCAACTTCTCTTGTCCTCCATCAAGATTAGATTCGATTCTACTTTCCACCACCATACCTATCCAAGTGGTTTATTCCGCAACTGAAGGGTTTTCCTTATCTTCATACTATTGTTGGTGCTTTATTAAATGTGTGTCTCCTTTCTTCCAGAACATTCCTTTCACTATAGTTGTAGTTTTTAATCATACCCAAATTTTATGGATTGGCCTCTCATAGGATAAGCTTCATCACTTCTATGTTGCTGAACTTCTCTTTTGAAAATTGATTCAGGAACATACCCTAACTAACAACAATATATTATTGTGATATTTTAGCAGTTGCACAATAGTGTGGACAATACCACCATCATTTTTTTAATGCAAACCACAACTTTAATAAGTTGGATAGAGTTTCCATGCCTACAATTGTGGCAACTGAAATAAGACTTCAAGGAACTAAACCTCCATAAAATGCTCAATTGATCCACATGATATGAGGGGAAATTATGCTACTGAATATCGTGATCGATCAGCACAAAATTTGGTTCAACAACAATTAATCAATATAGCAGCAAATTTTATTTGCAGCACATTGACACACAATAGATATAAAAAACAAATATTTACTTCTTTACGATGTCAAATTCTATAGAAACTTTACTCAAATAAAATATGAAACAACTTTTCTTTTACTACTGAAAATATTTTTCAACATAATAATATCTAACCCATTTTATTTTACTAAAGAGAACTAAAAAATCTGAATGATGGAATTTATAATTAATAAAATCAACTTTTTCTTAAAAATGACTATTTATTAAGTTTACTCAATATATTTAAGATTTTTGATAAATAAATCTAAATATTAAATCCAAACATCCAACTATAATATGTTGCAACATTTTTAAATAAATATGTAGAAAAACATAAAAACACTAAAATATTTTATTTTATTAGTAGTTCAAATTAATTAAATTTTTTTGTTTCAAATTACTTGACAGACTAATATGTTCTATTCAGAGATAAGAAAAAAAGTCAAAACTCGGAAAAATTGATAGATAATATGCATAGACCAATAGCATCTTTGAATTACTGGGGAAAATAAGTCATTGCACAGACTAACATTACTTGAAATGATCTTAGAGATTCCTACCTCCACAGTTTTTACACTCATTTATATTTTTGTTTGATGTGCTGTGTATAGCTTCCATAACAACATCTTGGATCTTGGGTATAGTAGACCTACAAATGTCCACCAGATCACGAAAAAATGTGCCATTTTCAAAGAATATGAAATCGATGGGTCTCTTCGCTCCAGAGTCTAGCATATTTTTCAAAATGGGAAATGGTGAATTGTTAATAAAAACAATGACATCGTTATGCAAATATTACAAACGGAACAATTCATCTGAATATCTAGTTATTATATATAGTTAATGACCTCAAACTGTTTCAGACTCAAAAAAAGTATTCCAAACTTACCTTTTCTCCTTTTCAATTTTTGCAAAGACATTCGATTACAACCCCTTTAATCTTGCTGTTAAGTCGCTAAATAGACAACAAATACAAGAAACTGACTACACTTTCATAGATCTTGTATAATATACCCCTAGAATGTTATCTCTACATAATAGTGTAGATATGAAACCCATATAATATCTAAAACTTGACATATTCCCTCCCTGGGACAAATAGTGAAATTTGAATCCTTCCAGCAGACCTGCTTAGTAATTTTCTTACAAACTATCTCTAGATTCTAAACCATGAAAATTCTGGACATTCATAATATGCTCTAGTGCTTGTCCAACACGTTATGTTTGGATTTTACACTCATCAAAATTCTACCTCAAAATATTGTCAAACACCTTTTGTAAATGTTCACTAGAATTCCCACTATAAACCATGTACAATTATACAAGAAGGAGCACCATCTATATAGTCACACTATCCTACTACAAATGGTCCAACTACATCTCTACATGAAGTTCAGTAACTTAAATGTTGTTATCTCCAATTGATATGCTTGGACCTTCTTTGGAAATTTCCTCCATATTGAGGAATTCCTCTACTTATTAAGTCCAATACGGAGTGTCTAATCCTAGATCACCCATAAATTCTGTTAGATAGACCTTGATTCGTGAACATTGTATGTTGAAGGCTTCAATGTGATTTTCAACACGGGTATTCTTCAACATTTTACCATGTACAAGTATTCATTGCTTTATGTTTCCTTGCATCGACTGCTTTTCTCCTGTATTGTTCTTCACTATTATTTCTTCTTCATGTGCTTCCTCTTTTATTCAACTATTATGGTTATAAATATTGCAATGTTACATTAAACTATGATGAAGTATTTAAAAATAAAAATCTTTTGAAGTTACAAATCACCAAAAACATTATTTTATAAGTGTTGAAATCACATCTATTAAAGCAGGATGAACTAAAGAATACATAGATATTTTTCCAGAGGAGTTGACCGACATAGACTACAATTGGCATTTTGATATTCCAAATTGCAGGGCCATCATTTCATATCAACATGACAATGCATTGAAAGTTTTCTATTTGAAAGACTACAATCACTTGTACAGCATACAACTGCAAAATTATGTAAATCCTAAAAATAGGTTCACCCTAAGTATCAAAAGTTTAGGAAATATGTACCTAGTGATGAAGTTATATGGAGTATACCTGGAGTATTAAAAAAATTTCTTCAAAACTTACTCCAAATTTGATGGCGTATTGTTCAATGAAGGTATCCACTATCTCCCAGAAGGTGAGTTAAACTTTGCTGCAGCCTGTGGCACTGATAGAATTTGTTTGCAACAAGAAGTATCAATAATGAAAATTCTTGATGTATCTTATGGCATTAAAAGATCAATACAAAGAAATATTGATGTAATATCCTAAATTTCAGACCTAACACTTATAGGCATGTTCCTATTGATTATGATGATTATCTTGATGTCTTATTTTTATATTGGGTCGAAGACCCCACTGCATATGAACATGATCATTTGTTATATATACTAGGTGTAAGGCAACTATTGATGATATATGCATATGCTTTTTTTTTTTTCGGCATGGACCCTGAAGCACATGATCGATGAGATGTTTTGTGTGAGTGGGAATCTTTGGGGCACATGAGTGACTGATGATTTGTGTTGAGCAAGAAGCTCTGGAGCACATGAGTACTTACCTTTGTGTTGAGAAAGAAGCTCTAGAACACATGAAAAGATAATTGCAAGTGTTGGGCATAATCCCTAGAGCCTTCCATGTTGATGTTGAGAATAAGATTTGGAACATCAAATCCTTCTCCATTGTATTCCTAGGTGTATCCTACAAGTACATCCTAGCATTAGTGTTGAGCAAAGAGCTATGGAATTGCACTGAATTGTAACTCCCTATTAAAGCGTTGAGTATGGGCTCTAGTAAGTGCTAGGGGTTACTGAAAAGAATTTAATAACTTCCAAGTGAAAACGACTCGAGAAAAATATCGATCTCATCATACTTATTTATAAGTGATTAAATGAAGTTTTGAATTTCTATATTCTCATCAAGTACTGAAGAGCTACCACATTATACGAAGGAAATCCATCATGCAAGGATGTTTAGAGTTTCCTATACTAGTAGACCTAAACCTTCTACCTACTTGACCTTAATGAAGAAGTGTCATTAAGTCGAGAGATCATTGTATATGATGCCCAAAGGAAAATGTTAACAACTGTTATACTATTATGTACTTTATTCATGGTATGTATAAATAGTTGAATATAATGATAATATTAATGATGAAAGAGAGAGAAAAGCTCCATCAAATTATTATTTATTATGTAAATATAATAAATAGTCCAAAACCTAAAAAGTCAAATTAGGAACGAGTAGAAAGTTCCCAAGTTAAAATATTAATAATTACCCGAAGTAATTGAAAAGCGTTAAATCAAGAAACCGAGGTTTCTTGATTTAACTGTCCCTTTGACTAAAAAGTCAGTCTATAAAGACTCAAGCCAAGGAAAGGCTTGGGGGTTTTATCTATCATTAGAGGAGTCATTTTCTGCGTGTTTTTTCTCAAGTAATTCTTGGAGAACATTTTCCTGGAAGGAAAAATGAGAACTGATCCAGATCTGATATATGAGATAGGAAACCCTACCTTAGGAGATCTAAGCTACTTGCATGTTGGAGTCCAACTCGAGGGGATCCGGATTTAAACCAGGAACAGTTTTGGGTCATGGTTGGGTGGAACGTGGTAGTTCCCAAGTGATTTGGTCATCAAAATAGAGGTCAAATATACCTTTGAATTGTTAATGCTGGTTATTTAAAGTGTGCAAGTTCATCCATTAAAGGAGCTTCAAAAAATTACAGGTATGAAATTAGGTAGTATGTCTAATTCATTTCTAGCATAGTTGTTGGTTGCTTCAGGTAAGGGTTCATATTGTATTTCTAACCCTAGAAATGGTTGTTTTGTCTATATCTTGTAGGGTTTACATTTCTCAAAGTATAACCCTAGGCTGCAAATTATACCTCATGCTGTATTTAGGAGGGTTTGTTCAGTTAAGTTTGTTTCTTTATTTATCTTGATTATTTAAACTGTGTTTAAAGAAAACTAGGTTTTGTTTCAGGTTACTATATAATTGTTCTTTTAACCTTGCTTACTGTACTGACATATTCCATTTGTCAGTAGAGGCATGTTGTATATTAAAATAGATTAATCTTAGAGGTAAGTTTTAAATACATATATGTATAAACTTACAATCTAGATAATATAAGGTACTATCTACAAAATGAACTATTATGTATATATATAAACATATATAGACATCAAACATAAAAAAATCTGAAGGATATCTATAAATTATTCCACATTAAAATCTAAGATAAATAAACCATTAAAGACCTTTCAAGGTTTGCAACATTAATTCTCTGCTAACTACTATATCATTCCATTAAATAACATCATCATAAATAAATGAACAAGAAGTATCGTGACCATTCTTTTGGTCCAAGATTCACATCTATGTTCCTATACTAAATCCACAGTCCTAGTATTTAAAATAAATAACATTAAAATCACTTTCCCAAATCATTTAAAGGTCCCATCTAATATCGCTCATAAACAATCACATATAAATTAACCAAGTAAAACAAATTAAATAACTTTGTAATTTATAAATAGAGGTCGTGGCATCGACCCTTGCGGGTTCAACAACCCAATTCACAGGCCTCATTAAAGCAACCATAACATATACACAAACAATAACAAATTACATAACTCTACAAGTATTTCCATATAATGAATTAAACACCATATCACACAGAGGAAATGCTTTCATTTATAAACCATATCAAAATCTCTACACAGTTCCAAATAATTACAATGGGAACACAAATCGAATCCTATGGGCATACAAGCCCAACTCACATCTATACATTAAAAATACAACTCATTACATCAACCACGAACAGGATACATTAAGCCAAGGCCAAACCCCTCGTGAGCCAAGCCCTCTGCTTAGGCTTCCACAAAAACCAAGGTGCATTAATGGCACCAGATGGTATCCAATATCAAAGCTGAAAAACCCACTTTGCCATAGTTAAGTTTCACTGCAAAACATTGGTCTCCATTCCCATGCAAGGCTTAAACCCCAACGTATATGGTGCAACCATATGGTATTTTCACCACCCCATAGCATATTACAAAGTTAATACATTATCAAGGTTTAATGTAATGTATAACCCATACATTATATCATGTGCCAACCCAAAGGCTTCACACCTTGTGCCAAGTAGAACATAGAGTATGCAATGTTTAGACCATAGGCTTAAAGCCTTATTACAATATGTTTTCTATAAGGCTTAAGGCTTAAGAAACATGGCACATTAGAGGAAATTTCAACTCATAATGGGCCTTTTAACTTTTATTCAAATTCCATGTCATCATGTGTTAGCTAATGAAATTGCTTTAAATTTGAAATACCGTATAGGTCTTAAACACCTTTTTAATATAAATTTGGGGATAGGTATCATAAAAAAAAACTACTTTTTTTGTTTGTATTTTTGACATATCTCCCTATGTTTTTACTCAAATTTCGATCGGGAGAACTCGTTGGATGCAGAATTAAATTCCACATCCAACAAGTACCCACTTGGCATACTTTTGACGGACCCCGCTACCCCAAAAACAAGAAATACCTGAAAAATGAAATGATGATGTCATCATTCCATTTTTTCAGGTATTTCTTGTTTTTGGGATAGGAGGGTCCATCAAAAATATGCCGAGTGGGTACTCGTTGGATGCGAAATTTAATTCCGCATCCAACGAGCTCTCCCAATTGAAATTTGAGTAAAAACACGGGGAGATATGTCAAAAATACAAACAAAAAAGTAGTTTTTTTCTTTTCTTCCTCCAAAATTAATAAATATTATTTTATTATTTTAACTATTATTTTATTAGTTCATTTTAAGAGGCCCATTTTGAGTTGAAATTTCCTCTAATGTATGCAATATGCCATGTTAATAATTAACATTTATAAAAATCAAAGGTCTAGTTTTTAAGCCAAGTTTTTTACCTGCAAATAGAAAATATAGGTTTTGTTAATATTTTAAATAAAATAAACTTAGGAGGTAAATATACTAGGATATAAAAGACAAAACATAAACCCTAGTGCAGTGTAAGAAGTAAATAGGAAATTTAGCTGTGATAGCTAAATTGACGAAAATAATATTTTAATTTGTTATAAATCTGAGTCAGTAAGGAACCATAGCAACAAGAAGTAGGTCTTTTACGATAAAGGTTTCAGTTCTCTTTAAAATAAGACTCCGTCACAAAGTATGATCTGCATATGAAATAAAAAGAGGTGCCTTAGTTCAAAGAACTAAATAAGCGTGCAAACAAGTAAACACTTTTACCTCTCAGACTGTCATGGGAGAACGATGTTTACACAAACAAAGTTAAGTTAGGAATTTTTAAATAACAAGTAAGACTATGCAGAAAAGAAGCATATAATCAAGTAATGACACATACACGACAAATGTATAATCATAAGAATTAAGCGGTAAACAGCAGTACGACATCGTAAGTAAAATGATAGAACGTAAGAACGACTTTCAAGTAAACAGTGGTACATATAGTGTATGATATATTTTCACAAGTCAAATAATGTTCCGTATAGGTAGTATTTACTAGCCTAATCATTGTTTTTTTTCAATTTTTTGGGACATTACAATTGAAGTAGCAAGTGAGCCTTACTATCTAGATAAATTAGATCACTTCTTGTGTTACACTTTAAATGGAAGCCTTCACGTTTGTAATCTAGGAGGTGATATTTTGAAAACATTGGAAGACCACAAGATTTTTGGCTCTGACTTTTATAGGGGTGGCCATTACATTACAAATAGGAAGGATATTGTCATTTCTATTTGTAGTTCTTATGAGTCTAATGAGTGTTCGATCAATATTAGTAGTTTTGTTACAGGACAATTTCTAGCAAAGAATACAACTCAGGATGATCCTCAAATCAGAGAGGCGACACTCGCATAACACTACAAACCCACGAAAACTCTGCAAAACCACGAAAACACTGTGCATTCCCTATGCTCCCTCCGTGAAAATAATTTGCATCTCCAACACTGCAAATGCACAAAAACCATGAAAATCGTGTGTGTGCCCTATGCTCCCTCCATGAAAACCATTTGCATCTCCAACACTGCAAACCATGCAAACCCTAGCTTCACCTAACCCATACATATAATTAACTTGCACAAAGAGGCGATTTTCTTATAAGACCATTCACTAAATTCACATAGTTGATTCATGAGGATCTTGTTTTACTTATTGGGGATGACCATGACAAGATGATCTAAGCACCTACGACTGACCAAACTAAACTCACCCTTAATAATCATAATCCTAGGAGAGAAGATCCCTCCCAAAATTCCTAGTATGATATTAGGGTAGATAAACCGACCGACTTCAAGCTCCATCCTGAAAGAAAATTGTCTATTGAATGAGTTTTCAAGAGTTATCCTTGGGCCTTCGCCACCATCCATATAGAAAAAGTAGTTGCACCATTTACTTCATTTTGCTGTGAGAGGTGGCCTAGTTGTATTGCTCTTCTGGTTGCATGATATGGGAGGCAATCTTTATGTATTTGACCTTGGCATTCCCTCATTTTTGTTGTCTGTAATGAACTATTGAGGATTGGTTTCAAGCATATAAACACAGTCTTAAGATTGAGCTCTCCCTGTGATTCGATGTTGCTTTATGCCTGGTTTGGCATCCGAAAACTTCTTCCATTTGAAATGATACGAAAACCCTCTACATGTACGCTCCCTCTACGAAAACATTTACATATGGAAACCATTTGAAATAATAAAAAAATCCCCAAAGTATTGGGGTATTTATAAAATATATTGTTTTGAATTTTTTTATTTTTTAACCCCCAATATGAACAAACGTGTTATAATATTGGTCCATGAGTGACTCCTCTGTGGATAGTTCTAAAACTTAAAATTAATCTTCAACTATTTGATTATTAGATACAACTACAAGCTTAACTCCATCCATTATTACATACAACTATTGGCTTAACTCCAATGATTTTAAAACTATTACACAAACTTTAACTCTAATCACAGTTATATTAGATAACTCATATTAGCTTAATTATTAGATACAACTATTAGCTTAACTTCAACTCTAATCACTTAAGGATTAGTCTAGCTACATTTGGCATCTAGGAGTCTAGCTAATGTGCAGTCTTGTAAGAGTCTCACTTGTAATAAAATAGTTGGAACTCCCGATAAACTCCTCCAAACTCCTAATAAACTCATGCATCATGCGGACATCTAGTTAATATATAGTTTGTATTACATGTTTAGGTTTTCCATATAGACATAGTTAGGTTTTTTATTCTTTTTAAATGATGTTAGTCTAACTCATAATTTCACAATTTCAAAAAAATTAAAAATAGGTTAGCCAACATTTGATAAGTACAATTTGTGATAGTTGGAAAAAACAAACTTCAACTATTAGATTATTAGATACAACTATTCAATTATTAGGTTAAATGCATTGATGATACAACTATTAGCTTAACTTCAACTCCAATCATTACTTTTAATTGAATTGCAATTGCCAATATATTAACTTTTAAATTAACTATTAGCTCAACTATAATAGTTGTTATATTGGATAACTATTAGATTATTACAATAATGATACAACTATTAAATTAAATTTAGATGAACTCCATCACTTAGCATAAAAATAACAATTCCTTAGCACCTAATATGACTATTAAACTCCATCTCACACTTGGACTCTAGTTAATGTGCATAAGCCTTAGTCTAAGCTTTATATTAACTTTTAAATTAACTATTGGCTTAACTCCAATGATGATACCACTATAACAACTATAAATTAAATAGTTGTTATGTTAACTTAACTATTAAATACAAATAATTGACACATGTTTTAGTAAAATAAAGATTATCAATATGTCATATATTCATACCTCTATACCTCTAGATATATTTCAAACATATTAATCTTTAGTAATATAGTTGTTACTAATTACAATCTAACTAAATTTCTCAAACACAAAGAGGCAGTCTGGTTGAACATTTAGATTGCACTTTTCATTTACGCTCCAAGACTAAAGTCAGAAATCCTTCCACTGCTCTATTCTCTCTATTGTCGATCGATTTAGTCAGTCTCTTTGCCATCGTTTCTTCATATCTCTCGAATAGCGCCTCCATTACTTCATCTCCGAAATGATATTTCAGCAGACTTTCCAGGGTTGGTCTAATTTGCTTTGAAAATGTTTTCACCTGCGCTTCGTGTGCAGATGCCGACGCTATCGTGGCTGCTATTATGGCTGCCATCTCCTCTTTAGAGAACATCTCCGATGATCTTAGGAGCTCCAATGAAGACTGAATGAAGGCTCTTGTCTGGAAATAGCCTCTTGGCTGTACACGTTCCAATGATCTCTTCTGCAATATTAGATTACGATCGATCTAAGGCAATGCATAATACTTTAAATGATATGAATGAATTATTCAGATAGATATGTATTACGAACTAAAACCTATAAACTGGAATTTTGAGCATAGCTGAATTCTCCATTTCCTGCGTTCATGTGAAGAAATTCCTTTGTAAGAGTGTTCGTCTTCATCTCCATCCTCACTGTCGCACCCAAATCCTTCAATTTGGCGGCGGTGGCGATTCAATTATCAGATTCTGAACTCCCCAGCTATGCGGCGCTGGCTGATGAGGAATCGTTTCATCCCACAGAGTTGGTGTAGGTGTTTAATGCCTAGTTTCACTTTAAAGAGTTTGTGAGAGGTAATTTCATCAACTGGGCTATTAATAACCTAGTTATACTATTTTAGTTTTGTTTTAATATTAAATATTAGATTAAGGCAAATGACTTAGTTATCTTATTTTAGTTTTTTTTTAATATTAAATTTTTATTGTATCATATTTGCTCCTTAAATTTATATGTAATAATGGTTTTGATGTTATTAATATTTTGGAAAGTGACATTTCATCAATGTTTTAATGGTTTAATCACACTATGGTTTCTTTATGCCCATCTAGCTTGAGACAAGAGAGGTTTTGGATCAAATTTAAAGCAGTTTTAGGAAGTCTATGGTGTCCCATATTCTTTATCCTATGTATATGTGTATATGAGGTGCCTAGTTATAGTCAAGCTCTCTATAGAGGAGAACCCCACTACCATGAGAAGATAGGATAAGGTATATTGCTTTTAGTATTAATGTTATAGGTTATAAAATGTTTTTGGATTTGCACAAACTTTTTTTAATATTTTTACATAGTTTTTTCCAATAGTCTTTAAAGATATTGCAACCCAAAACTTCAAAACCATATAAGAAAACTACCATAATAAGAGTTTTTAAAAGAGCCTCTTTTTATTCAAACTCATAAAGATGTTCAATTTACAATTAATAACTAGTTTTTATAGGTACCATCTTTTAGATAAAATTCTGTTTGAATTATTGAAATGATACATACACATTAATGAAATTACACATACACATTATTGAAATTCCATACTTTGAATTTTCTAGATGGAGTGTGTTGAGTGTGTTGAACCTATTTCTAAAATTGAAACTCTAATTAAATACAAACTATTCTTAAAATCATTAAAAAAGCAAGAGCCACGAGGTGGCAATGTCGCGACATTGCATTTGTGATAACTAGTGGTTTGCAATTGCCTATAGAAAAAATTAAAACTCAATAAAAATAGATTAAATTTTGTGATAGCCTACTTAAAACTCAATAAAAATAGAATAAATGTTGTTATAGTCTACTTAGGTATCCTTTTTAGGATGGTAGAGATTTGACTACTTAGAAGACTCTAGACTCAAGTTCTATTTCAATGGATCCAAAGTGAGGATGAGCTTTACCGGCTTTGTGAGAACGACTACTACATCTCAAATAGGCCATGAAGGACATAAAGACAAACCTAAATATTAGAGTATCAGAGTATCATAATTCAAAACTAACTTCTCCTTCTAAAATGGTACCCACCTCTATCTTGGAGTTGCAGATTTGGGATTGAAAAGTAAGCTATCCTCTAAAGGAAGGGTAGAAAGGAAAAATAAAGGCAACGAAAGTGAGGGAAGTACTCCATATTTGAATAATGCTAAGCCAATATAAGAAAAAGAACAAATTGAAAGAAAGCAAAACCTTCCTCATTGAAGGAAAACTCACCACCTACCCTTCAATCAAATAGAAAAGTTTTAGTAAAGTAAGACAACCATTCCTATTATTACATATATCATAATAACCACTTATGTAAGTATACACCTATCTTAAAAAAACCTATTAATAAAAATTAATAACATTTTGAAATTTTTTTTTTTCATGAAAATAAGTTCCACCTAATTATTTGCCCCTTCTTTGAAACAATTTCTTAAGATTTTCAATAGTATTTTGATGCGAGGCATATGCCCATCAAATTCCAAGCTTTCCTCAATAACTTGAGTTAAAATGAAAAATTCATTACATGAAATAGGCATTACATAGATTATTTTAACACACTTATCAAATATAAAAACCATATGGATTTTAAGTAGCAATTCTATACATATATATTTAAAACAAAACACACATGTATAATAAAAATATGTAAATTAAAAATTATTTTACATCTTACTCAAATATACTATGATATGATAAAAATATTTATATTATGAAATTTCAATTTAAAAATAAATATCATTCTAATATATTTAGAAATTGCAAGATATTTTATCATTTCCTAAAATTTTGTTAAACATTTTACTATACCATTAAGTAATCAAAATAAACATAAAACTATAAAATTTTCAAAAAAAATCATGGTTGTTTTTTATGTGTCATTCATGACAATTGAAGGCATATGGCCAATATGAGAGCATAAACTAGTGAAAATGAAATCGTCCTTAAATCTAGGTGAGAAGCGACCCCATCTAACTCAACCTAATTAATTTGGAAAAAAAAATGAAGGCTTTATAAACAATGCGAATGTCGACCCCATCTCACTCAACCTAATCAATTTGGAAAAAATAAAAAATATATAAATGAAGGCGTTACAAACAATGCGAGTGTCGACCCGATTTCACTCAACCTAATCAATTTGGAAAAATAAAAAAATATAAGTGAAGGCTTAACAAACAATGTCAATGTTACACGTGCATCACATTAAAACAAATGGCATGACAATGCCAATGTTACACATTTTTGTATGAAATCAAATTTGCGTATATTTTATAGTAAGGCAATAAATTCCATTATCGCAACTTGTTTGTTGGTGGAACAAAGGAGGGAGAACCAAAATTATGCCAAGCAAATAAGGATATAAGAGGCCCCTTCATTCACTATACATTGACGACAAATTCTATTCTTAACAAAGGCCCTAATGTGCAAAACGGTTAAAGAAGGGAGACATAGATTTTTAACTTTATCCAAGTTAAAGGTCATTGCCTTAGAATATAAAGTGTGCACACTTTTATATGCCTTACAATGGGTAGGTATTTTGGGCGATAGATTCCACTATTCTTAGTTAACTAAACTAGGCCATATCGAATTCTATAATAAGGCTAATCACATTAAGAATTTAAAAATTAATTCTTCAAACCCTAAACCTAACTTTACCAATATAAATACCTTAATACCATGAATTAACCAATACCATATGCGTATAAACCACTAAAAGATAAACTCATTAATACTAAAATCTAATTATTTTTTTAACTATATTTCGGTGGCCTTTATTGACAAGATAAAAAAGTGCTTAGCCCTCAATATCGCACTGACATTGGGCCGCTTCATCGATGAAGGAGACGATGATGTTTTTTCGGATAAAACAAAATTGGAAATTGGAATCGAGCTGTAATATTGTATGTACCGACAACTCCCTGATCACTTCGAGCTTGTACTTTGTCGAATTGCTAGGACTTAGGATGAATACATTAAAAGAGATAAACACATCCATTGTTAGAGGAAAACTATGGGGCTTCTCTCAGTCTATTCAATATTTGCATTAGAGAGGTGGGAGAAAGTTGAGTTTATATAAATTTTCTGGGGTTGGAATCATTATATAAGTGATATGTCCATTGAGTTCTTTGAGGTGAAAGAGAAGAGGGTTTCTATGTGGACGCCTGCGATGACATGGTGCAAAGGCAAGACGAGAAATCGAAATGAATAGGAGACGAGAAATCCAATGTACAGAGTTGTGCGTCGCCGGAGGTGGGGAAGTGGTAGTCCAAAAAATCCAATGTACAAAGTTGTGTGTCGAGTTACACACATGTTTTTTTTGTATGAAATCAATCAAATTTGAGTATATTTTAAAGCATGGCTTCAAGTTGAGTAATCCTCTCATGCGCATTTAACCTTTCTTAATAATTAACCACCACTATAAACATCTTATAGTAAAATCATAACTTAATACTAGGTATTGGGATTCAGTGTCTTTATAAAAGGCGTATTGTAGTCTAAACTATCCGCTGGCACCATACTATATAATTTAAAGCACGACTTCCAATTAAGTAATCATCGGACCATGAGTGTTTAACCTTTGTCAATAAATACCTCTAAGAATCTTATTGTAAAATTAGAACTTAATACCAGCTATTGCAATTCATTGCTTTTATGGTAAAAAAATGCTTATAGTAGTCTAAACTATCTGTGACAATGGCATCGCCATCCTTCACATTAGTGCTGCAATAGCAAGGCTAGTCCTTTTTCAAGATGATGACATTAAGAAATTTAAATTTCTAGGAAACTTCAGGAGAAGTTACAATAACCGTGATTTTTAGAGTTACTATGGAATTGGTAATTCTCTTGAATTAGCAATTCTCTGCATGATGATACTTTGCAGAAAGGAACCTAGATTATGCTTGGTTTTTGTCTTTCAACAAAAGAGCCCTTTCCTTTCTCGTACAATGTCAATTATTTAGCCGACGATTGCGTGGTAAATTTTCGAGGAAAACAGTTTCCCGTACAATGTCAATTATTTTGCTGGTGGTTGGGTGGTAACTTTCACAGGGAAATAGTTCAGTTCGTGAATTTCTCAAACAAGTTTATTAAACCCTCTTCACCCCATCCCACCCTACCTCAGGTTTTGTTGATAATCTTCAATTCTCAAAAAAAGAAAATTATATGCTCATTACCAAGGATGAGAGGGTCGTTAAGGCTAATAACTAGTTAAAAGTGTACTCCCAACCAAAAAAAGTAAAAACAAGTGCTATATTTTGTTTAACTTGAATAGCATACATATGCATTCTTTACATTTAGAGTTAAAAGGTGGTTTCCAACTGAATTGGCATGAACATGGGTTTTAATTGAGTTAAAATATATTATTTGCCTGAGAATTTCTCTGTAAACAAGGACCCCATTGCCCATTATTCCTCTCTATTTCGTGCGCCTAGTTACACTTACAATTTCTCTCGACGATGTTGCGAGGCCAAACTGGACGCCTATCAAATTTGCCTCCTGCGGGAACCGCGTAGCTTCTTCCATTGTGCGAGTAAATGAAGTGACTGATTGCTTCTTCTTCACTCACTAGCCTTCCTTCCCTCATCTTAGTCTACACGTAAAGAGAAAGCAAGGAATTGGTCTTCCTCGTCCTTCTAAGTTTGTAGTTGAAAAGCAAGCAACCAAACAATGAAGCCAGTGGAACAAAAGAAGAAAATGAAGACTGTGTGACTGAAACAGAAATAGGAGAGCTAGTAATCGTCGTGTTGATCCCTCGTATATGGACTCTCGGGCATAGAATTGCTCGCCATTGATTTTCAATGGGCGCATGGCAGTTGACATGCGCGTGACTTGAAGTGTGTCATGGGGCGTTGCTTAGGTAGGCAGGGAAAATGTCTATATGGTATACACATTTGTTTTCCTCAACATGCTGTACTATTTGCAGATAATTTTCATGGTTTGAATTGAATGCATTTAGCATGGAAGAAGATACAAGATACCAACCCCGCAATAAGTTTTGCAAAGCTCAAAGATTCAATGCCAATTTATGGCCATCGCATTATTTGAGAAACTATAAATATTATGAAGTGACAAGTAAATTATGATTGAAACTCAATTATTTGAGTTAGGTAGGTTGAGATTGAAGTGACATCTAGGTTAGGATTGAATTATTTGGGAGGTTAGGATTGATTTATTTGGGAGGTTGTGAAGGTGCTTCATGAAGTGACAGTGGATTAGGATTGAAATTCAATTTATTTATTAAGTGATAGGTAGGTCAATATTGGAATTCAATTACTTTTGAAGTGATAGGTATATCAGAATTGCAATTCAATTATTTGGTATAAGTACCTTTGGATTGAAGTGAGCTATGATGAAGGTGGTTTATGAAATAACAATAGATCAAGATTGAAATTCAACTATTTATAAAGTGCAATTATTTGTGACAAGTAGGTCTGAATAGAAGTCACATACCTTGAAGGTAATTTATGAAGTGAAAATAGATCAGGATTAGGATTCAAATATTTGTGAAGTGGTAGGTAAGTGAGGAGTGAAATTCAATTATTTGGGACTAATAGGATCATATTGAAGTGACATAAAGGTGGTTTTTATATATTAAAAAAATAACTAACACTGTAATACTAATAACAGTATTCCCTGTGGATTTTTGTCCACACAGGCTAGGATGTCGCCGGGTCTTGGGGCACAAAGTCCCAGGCCTACGTCACCTATATAAACCAATAGGAAGCAAGATAAATCAAAATTTAAATAATTCCCCAAAAATAATTGATACAAGCTATAGCAAAAATTATATGCTTTTGTTAAAGTTAATACAAATTACTCCAAATAATTGTGTTGAGCTATTCATATATATCCCCTTATTGGAGACATAAAAATTGTCACCAACAAAATCGTTGCCAACAAAATCACTCAAAAAAATCCAAAACCTTCAACAATTAATGATCTCAATACAAACAAGTTGATTTTGGGTGAAATAATCATGAAATGCTATTAAGTCTATTTATGGTCTATTTGGCTAAGGCGAATCTACCTATATCATTGCATTATATTACTACATGGCTTCACAATAGGAAATAGAATAATCACATATATTGGCTAAAAATTGCAACATATAATTTGACTACCAAACCATATTAATTAATAATATGTTTGACTTATAAATAAGTAAGAGACAAAATAGGTCGAAGGAAAAGATTGTTATTTATT
The DNA here is from genome assembly GCA_001517045.1 of Pseudotsuga menziesii. Taxonomy (NCBI): domain Eukaryota; kingdom Viridiplantae; phylum Streptophyta; class Pinopsida; order Pinales; family Pinaceae; genus Pseudotsuga; species Pseudotsuga menziesii. Next base: position 472,215 of record LPNX010897669.1, read on the forward strand.
TGCATGTTAATCATATTATAAAAAATAAACAAAATATTATTAAAAATAAATAAATTAATATTTTAAGAAATATTTTCTAAATAAATTGAAAGTAAATATATAAAGAAATTTATAAAATGAATTATATTACTTAACAATTAATAATATAAACATGAATTACATTATGAAATAATAAAAATAAAAATAATAAATTTAAAAATATTGAGGCATGATAACCAATTTTGATCTATAGGACTTTAAAGAAGTAAATAATCCTTTAGTTTTCCTTAAAATTTTATTTTTATGCTCCAAAAATTTTAACAAAAGCATTAATAAATCACCATAATTGTGATTCATGATTTAAAATATTAGGAATGTTAGTATTGTGGAAGATATGTTGATCTTCAACACTGTTTGCGTTACAAAGATGGCAAATTATTTCATACCACAACATTTTTTGGATTTTCCAGCATCATGTTTCACTTTGGGGCCCATGAGAGTTACACTAGTAATCAAAACATATATATACTTTTGATATTCCAGATTGGGTTGCTCACTTTTTAATAATTTGTTAACTTTCTCTTATCCTCTAAATCTTTACCACACCACATCTTATACTTAGATTTAGATGTAATAATACTTTTAATATTATAACTATTCTACAAAGCAACCCCTTCCTCAACTCCCCAATGATAGCACCATGACTTGGTATCTGTATGTCAACCTCACCTAAGTTGTAGGTGGTTTTCACAAGAGTAAGAATCAATTTTAGGAAGCCTCTTGTCTACCATGTTGTTTATCTTCTTCTTGTTCATTATGTAACTAGTCATAGACATGCTCTCAAATGTTTATGAACTCACTTCTCTGAGGATGAGAGGATAGGGTGTATTTCCTTTAATTTTGATATAATATGTTATAAATAACTTTTGGATTTGGGCTATCGTTCTTCATTATTATTTATAGACGTTGCAACACGAGACTTCACAACCATATAGTAACTAGAGTGATGAGAGTCTTAGGTAGAACTTTATTCCTATATCCTAAATCTAGAGGTCTACTAATTTACAATTAATTTCAAGCTCATAATAAGATTTCTATGCTCTATTGATACTTTTCACAATTTTATAGTTCTAGTGAATCGAATGTTGAATATTGATTATGAGATGATTATATGAACTCATTTTATTCTTGATTTTTTATTATCATACATGAGATTATGATAAGTGATCTTTGAAATTTAATTATCATAACCTTTGTTTTGATAGTGTTAATAGACATACCCATATGAGAGAAAAAGTCTTTGAGAATTTTCAGTTGCTTGTTGAGATCATGAGGACTCTTGGTCGTAAGAACAATATATCTAGATTAGAGAAGAAGGGTGATTACTATACAAGTGAAAATCATGCTAGTACAACCTATCTCTTATAAACAACCTTCTAGTTTATGGATGTAAATACCAAAACTTGTTGCAGATATGGGACAACCTTGCTTGTGTCCTATGCTTAAACATCATAATAACTTTCATGTACAGACCTATTGCGATAACTATCAACTCAAAACTGGATTTTAGTTATTCTAATCTATTTGAGGGGTTACTTCTAGGCATTGGGTCAAATGATTTTCTAAAGTCAACAAAGGAACAAAAAATAGTAATATTTTTAATTCAACACTCCTTAGCAATAATTATAAGAGTAACATGGTGGCCCATAATCCAATTACAACCATGAAATATTGCATGGCATTTAAATATTTTTTCATGACTTTCTAGCGATATGTTGATTTTATTTTCTAGATTAATTCCATATATTTTTGGTGAAGAGGGATAGTCATAATGTCCTAGAATTAAATAGATTGATATTATATCCAATTTTAAAATAATTTCCTATCAATGTTGAAACCATGCAACAAGTCTTCCCAAAATTTAAATCCCTTTTCATGTAGTGCAAGCAGTATGGGATTGACAAGAAGGATGAGCAAGTGGTGCTCTTGATTCTCAGCAAACTTGGTGTTATAGCTGATTTTACCACACCTTGTTAATCACACATTTATGGCCTTCTTTGTCCCTCTGTAGACTCTTTGGACCCCATGGACTTATATTATACTTTGATGTTCCAAGATCATCCCCCAAAATTTCCTATTTATACCTATACGCTACTTTTAAAGTAATACTTGCGTGTATACGCAACTTTTGACCTAAAACCTGCGTACATAGGGATGTATGTAAAATAAAAAATATTTTTGGATTTTTACTCATATGATTCCAAATAATTTGTCTCTTGGCTTTCCATATGCCTTGAGAATGCTCGGATTCGACCCTCCATTACCTCTTTGGAGCACTTTATATTGAGGCTCTCGGATAAGCAGGTTCAATTATCAACTTTTGGACTCCGAGATAAGCACGTATGAAAAACATGACAATGATGACAGTGCTCACGGATGATGAACCGTTTCATCACAGAGTTGTAAGAGTTGTTTAATTCCTAGTTGCACTCTTAAGAGTTTTTAAGATTTGTGAGAAGTAATTTGAGGTAATTTGATCAACTAATTAGGGTTAATGATATAGTTATAGTATTTGATTTTTTTTAGTATTAAATATTAATTATATCATACTTATTCTTATGTAATAATGGTTTTAATGTTATTAATTTTTTGCATTCTTAACCGAATCTGCCTATATCATTGCATTATATTACTACATGGCTTCAGAATAGGAAATAGAAAAATCATATATATTGAGAGCTTCATGTTTAATGCTAGGCTAAAATTTGCAACATATAATTAGACTACCAAACCAATATTAATTTATAATATGTTTGACTTTTAAAAAGAGACCAATATTAATTAATAATATGTTTAATTATTAAATAAGTAAGAGACAAAATAGGTCGAAGGAAAAGATTGTTATTGATTTAAATATATTATTAAAAATAATTTAATTAATATTTAGAGAAATATATTTTTTAAATAAATTTAAATCAAATATAAATAAATTTAGAAAATGAATTATATTACTGAACAATTAATAAAATAAAAATGAATTATATTATGAAATAATATATAAATATAAATAATATATTTAAAAAAATATTGAGGATGATATAAATAAATAATATAAAGAGGAAATAATTGAGAATGATAATATAAATAATTTTTTATGTATATTACTTTAAAGAGGAAAATAACCACATGGCTTTCTTCCAAATGTTATTTTTATGCTCCAAAAGTTTTAAGAAAAGCATTAATAAATCTTTATAATTGTGATCCGTAAGTTAAAATGCGAGAAATGTTAGTACTGTGGCAAATATGTTGATCTTCAACATTGTTTGAGTTACAAAGATGAAAAATTATTTTATACCACACCATTTTAGGATTGTTCGGCATCATGTTTCACTTTGGGGCTCATGAGAGTTACATTAGTAGTCAAAACATATATAAACTTTTCATCTTCTAGATTGTGTTGATCACTTTTTAATAATTTGTTAATTTTCTCTTATCCTCTAACTATTTATGACACCTCATCTTATACTTAGATTTAGATGTAATAATAATTTTAATATTATAACTATTCTACAAAACAACCTCTTCCTCAACTTTCCAATGTTTTCACCATGAATTAGTATCTTTATGTCAACCTGACCTTTAAGTTGTAGGTGATTTTGATGAGAGTAAGAATAATTTTAGGAAGCCTCGTGTCTCCCATGTTTATCTTCTTCTTGTTCTTATGTAACTAGTCATAGTTTTTATAGCTGATTTTACCACACATGGTTGATCACATATTTATGACCTTCCTTGTCCCTATGCAGACTCTATGAACCCCACGGACTTATATTATACTTTCATGTTCCAATTTAATCCCTTAAAAACCCATGTTTATTTTTGTACGTGACATTTAAGCCAATACTCACTTGTACACGTAACTTTTGACCTCAAACCCGCATACGCGAGGATGTGTGCATAAAGAATAATAGTTTTGGATTTTTCCTCATATGAGTCTGAACTACTTAGTCTTGGCCTTCCAAATGCCTTTATAATGCTTGGATTTGACCCTCCATTACCCTCTTGGAGTGCTATATAAGGAACACGTTGGATACATTGAAGAGGAGGAATTGAAGAGCAAGTAAACTACAGTCCATTGTTTCCACAATTTGCATATACTTGAGTTTGCATCCCTTTGTCCCTTTGGAGCACTTTATGTTCTTCTCAAGCTTTCCTTTGCTTGTGAGCTTTCTATCGATAGATGGAGGATTGAGGTGGTGGATGCCCAGGTGGAGGACTCAGTTTCTCCAGTTCGTAGACGTGCTAATAAAGGTTGTCACTCTTGTAATCTCCAATTTTATTAATAGAAATATATTTTCTTGTCTAATTAATGTGCAATTGAATGAATATTGAATCCATGGATATGTTTAATTGCTTATACATTGTTCAATATATATGCTAGAGTAGGTCTAACACATCATTATATAGCATGCTTATCTTGTTTGATGTTGTTGAGAGTGAATTGCTAAAGGAAGCATCAATTGAAAAAGCTCAACAAGGATCTACTTCAACCATCTGGAACAAGGTACAATTTGATATTCCTTAGTGTTAGATGTTTGGTTTATCTTGCATATTGGGAAATATTGATTTCTAGTGTTTAGTTGTATGTTGTGTTACATCCCAAGCCACAGGAAGTTTCTCTCCATAACAATATCCTTGCTCTCAATTGTCGATGGACTCGCTTCTATGAGGATGAGAGGATAAGGTGTATTCCCTTTAATTTTGATATTGTATGTTATAAATAAAATTTGGATTTGAGATATTGTTCTTCATGAGTATGTAGAGACATTGCAATCCCAAACTTCACAACCATATATAGTAACTAGAGTGATGAGAGTCTTAGGTAGAAGTTTCTTCCTATCGCAAAGCTAGAGGTCTATTGACTTACATCTATTTTCAACTTCATAATAATATTTCTATGCTCTATTAATACTTTTCACAATTTTATAGTTCCAGTTAATCTAATGTTGAAGATTAATTATGAGATAATTATAGGAACTCATTTTCTTCTTGATTTTTTTATATCATATATGAGATTATAATATGTTAGGAAATTTAGATAAAAGTGTGTTTCTTTAGTATGCATTTGTAAATATTCTAATCCAACGGTCACGATATGTTCTAGACATAGAGTGACCCGACGGTTCAACTTCTCTTACATCATACCTACCATTGATCAGTGGCTTAACACTTGATTGGTCTATGATCTCTATTTAAAGAGCATAGAGGGTCCTTGGCTAGTTGATCAATTATGAGAAGCTCTTGTAACTTTCTTTCTTTTGTATAATAAATTCCTCCAAGTAGCTATTTGGTTGGGGCTGTGGACTATTTAGCTCTCGAGGGTTTTAACCACGTGACAAACATCGGTGTGTTGATCTGTGATCTATTTGTGTGAAGTGGTTTCTCAAAGTGTTCGGTCTTTTGGGAGTACCCTGTGTACCCGAACATGGTATCATAGCTTTTATGAAGAACCGCTTTTGGTTTTGATCTAGATCTGGAACCAGTGTTGCCGAAACTTTGAAAGGGTTTCTAGTTCTATATTTTCTATAAATTTTTTCCTTGTGGTAACTGTTCCATTGCGTCCAGAGCACCATTTCCATTGGGAAATAGTTTTTGTTTCATCAAAAATTGTTTTCGTTTGTTCCAGAAACACCCATTTTGATAAATCTGAAGGTATAATGTTACAGTGACCGATTTGTTTTTTGTAAATATGTCATATCTTATCAGTTTTATTATTAAATATTTTTTATTTTAGTCTTAGACCGTTGCCTTCCCTGACTGCGTATTCTCTTTGTCGTGCACCTTGTGTGATCCCGGCGAATCAGAAACAGTAAGGGAAAGTTTTTTTCTTGTATTCTCAGCTACGTATGCTCTTTGTTGTGCACCTTGTGCGATCGCGTCAAATCAGGAACAATGAGAAAACTTGAAAACGTACACTTTTTGGGTAAGCTAACCAATATCTAACCCCATTGTGTGGAAAACAAATTGTTTTTGTTTTTCATTTCTTTTGTGATTTGCAGAAAAAAAAAAGGGAAACAAAGACAATGAGAGAAAAGAGTGAAAAAAAAAGCCCCCTTTCTCCTTCCATTCTTTTACGTACCTTTTAAACTTAGCTCACTTGGTCCAAAGTTACTTTATTCCTTAATAAGCGTTGAGTTAAAGTCTTATTAAGCTACTTTTTATTGCAGGCAATTTCTATTTTCAAGTTATCTTATTGTAAAAGTGCATCTCACAGAAATAAAATAAAATAAAAAGCAAGTCACTTAAGTCTTTTAATTTATTTCCGCACTATTTAAAAGTAACATTATTGTAAAAGTAAACCTCACTTATTCTACAAAAGTGATTCACTTCAAAGTAACTTTATTGTAAAGTGATTGTCAAAGGTTGATCTTGGGAAGAGGGGGGTTCTTTTTTTTAATTGTTCAAGTTAATATCTGCAACGTCACTATTGGAGACATCTTCAACAGTTTCTTTGATCAAGCATAACTTCATCATCCAGAATCAATTTTCAATGGCGTTTTTTTTCAAACCTCATATTTTTTCGAGCTCTTTGCAAACAGACAGTTAGTTTTTGTTATTTTCCGTCATTATTTTACAGTATGGCCGTCTCTTGTGATATTATACTTATAAGTTCTAACTATTTCTCATGGAAATCTCGTATGGAGGATGTTCTACGAAGTAGGGGACTTTTCAGGATAACCTCAAGGAAAGAAACATAACCCACTAATGATGATAAGAAAATTAAATGGGAAAATATATGTGATGAAGCTCGTGGATTGATTGGGATTTCAATCTCTACTGATTTGCGATTCCACATATCTGGAATTGATGAACCTGATAAAGCTTGGGAAAAGTTGGAATTTGTGTTTGGTAAACACAATGAAATTCGGGGTCATCAACTTGAGAATGAGTTGTTTTCCTTGAACCCAAATGATTTTTCATGCATTCAAGATTATTTATCTAAGTATAAAACTCTTAGACTCTTATGTGCAGAATGGAAAATTAAGAAAGAAGACACACAATGTATTTATCATATTCTTTCCAAACTTGGACTTGCATATTCTGCTTTTGTATCTACATTCTTCTCCATGAAAGAATCCTTGATTATGGCTAGCTATCAAGAGCCTAGTCTTGAATCCTTTTGGGATTCCTTAATTAGAGAGAAAGATAAGCTCATTCATCTTGGAATAATTAACAATGCAGATACATCTGGGAAAGCCTTATTGTCCCAACAGAAAGAAAATTTCAAGCCTCCCAAGAAGTAGAATTTTTGCAATAATAAGCCAAACAACAAGGGTCCCAAACCCTCTCAGACAGCTCCTTCTTTAAAAAATGACAAAGGATCCAAGAAAAAAGGAAAGAAGACTCAGCGTCATTGCAATTTTTGGGGGAAAGATAATCATGATGAATCTAAATGTTTCAAGGAGATGGAAGCCTTGGAAGCAGCAATGAAGAAGCACCACATTAGCATAGATTCATCTTCAGAATCTAACTCTCATGGACATGCGCTTTGTTCTTCTGGTTACTCTTATACTGCGTCTTCTTCTTCTACTTCAAATGAATGGCTCATTGATTCTGGAGCATATTATCATATGGATAAGTATCAAGCCATATTTTATACTTTGGATGAATGTAACACCAAACAAATATTTGTTGGTGATGATAGATCTCTAAGTGTTGTAGGATCCAGAACAGTTCCAGTAGAAAATGGTCATTTCAGTGATGTAGTATGTGTTCCGAAAATTTCGTGCAATTTGTTATCAGTCTATCAAATTACTCATTCAGGTGAAGGTAAAACTATGACGTTTACACCTCACCAAGTTGTAATCAAGGATTTTAAAAATCCTCAAAATGTCCTTGCTACAGGAACCGTTGATGATATTACTAGGTTGTACAAATTTAACAACTTTGGGTCATCACCTTTTCCTTCAGTTTTTGTTTCTCATAGTGATAACTTGAGCAAACTTTGGCATGAGCGATTTGGTCACTTAAATTATCACTCATTGCAACAACTATGTAAATACAATATGGTGACTAGTCTTCCAATGGTATCTTGCAAGGATGGTGTTTGTTCCGGTTGTGTACTCGAAAAACATCATCAGGAAAGTTTTGACAAATGTGCCTCTTAGCACGCCTCGATTCCAAACGCACTTGGGTTTACTTCCTAAAACTTAAGAGAAAAGTATTTAACATGTTCTTGGCTTTCAAGGCCCTTGTTGAAAAACAATTTGGTCATAAAATTATTAAGTTAAGATTTGACAATGGAGGCGAATATGTTAACAACAAGTTCACTAATTTCTACACCGAACAAGGAATCCAACAACAGGACACTGTTCCATATACACCACAACAAAATGGTGTACTTGAACGGAAGAACCGTGCTTTAAAAGAAATGGCTAATTGTGTGATAAAATCTAAGGGACTAAGTCTTCAATATTGGGTTGAGGCCATAAATTGTGCAAATTACATAGTTAATCGCACACCCACTAAAGTTTTAAAAGGTATAACACCGAAAGAAGCATGGAGTAAAATTAAACTAGATGTATGTCAATTTCGGGTGTTTGGTTGTGAAGCATGGGCTCACATTCTAGATGAAAAACGGAAAGCATTGCAGCCTAAAAGTGAAAAGTGCATATTTGTTGGATATTCTGAAGATGTAAAAGGTTATAGACTTCTTCAACCCCATTCACATGATATAATCATTAGAAGAGATGTTAAATTTGATTAAAATCTCTTGGCCTGTGAGCCTAACTTGGCAGGTGTGCCATCTTTGGCCTGCGAGCCTAATTCGAGGATTATTCCTTCTTCTTCTTCTTCCAACTTCCTTGACAGGTTTCCAACTCCAATTTTTGATGATGATAGTGAGGATGAAAATCCACCTCCGCCTGCTCATGTTCCTCAAATTGCACCAGCACCAATGCTTCCTCGATGGGTCTGTTCAACATGTGAAGCAGCTAGTGATCTTGCAGGTGATCCTAGAGATCAACGTCGAACACGTTCTCAATTTTAGCAAGCCTCTTCTCTTTTGGCTCAATTTTATGAGAATCATGATCTAGAAACTTTTGCTGAAGCTTTAGGAAATCCAGATTGGGATGCAGCCATGGATGAAGAATATCGTTCCTTAATGGAGAACAATACTTAGGATCTTGTTCCTCTTCCCAAAGGAAGAAAACTTGTTAGATGTAAATGGGTCTACATAACTAAGTATGCATCAGATGGAAGTGTTGAAAGACTTAAGGCAAGTTTAGTTGCCAAAGGTATTTCCCATGTTGAAGGGATTGAATACAATGAAATATTTTCCCTTGTAGCAAAAATGAACTCTGTCCGCCTTGTTCTTTCCCTTGCAGCCTTACATAACTGGGAATTCCATAAAATGGATGTCAAGTATTCCTTCTTACATGGTGATTTACATGAGGAAATTTACATGGAACAACCTCTTGTATATGTTCAGAATAACTCTAGCCTTGTTTGTCTCCTTAAGAAACCCTTATTCGGCCTTAAGCAAGCTCCTAGAGCTTGGTATGCCAAAATGGATAGCTTTCTCCTTGACACTGGTTTTTCTAGATGCCATTCTAACCCCAATGTCTATACCTAGAAATTAGGAAACCATCTCATCATACTTTTTCTTTATGTTGATGATCTTATCCTTACTGGTAGTGACCCTAAACTTATAACCCATGTGAAATCCAGTCTTAAGAAAAATTTTGAAATGTCAGACTTAGGACATTTACATTATTTTCTTGGTCTCCAAGTCTTGCAAACCAAAGAAGGAATATTTCTTTCCTAGTCTAAGTATGCTTATGACCTTCTTTGTCGCTTCCACATTGAAGATTGTAAACCAGCCCCTTCTCCCTTCCAGTCTAGAGTCAAAATTTTTTCCACGTGTACTTCCCCTGAAGTAGATGCCACCTTGTATCATCAGCTTGTTGGTAGTCTTTTATACTTGAATAATTCCTGTCCTGACCTTTCCTTTGCCATTGGTCATGTTTCCCGTTATATGCAAACTCCTCATGAAAGTCACTGGAAAGCAGCAAAAAGAATACTTCAATATATTCGAGGTACAATTCAGTTTGGGATTCATTACAATATAGGGGGGGAACCTTTGTTGGTTGGTTTTACTAATTCAGATTGGGTCGGCGATCTTGATGATCGAAAGTCTACTGCAGGTTATGTTTTTAGTCTGGGATCTGGACCTGTCACTTGGGCTTGTAAGAAACAACAAGAGCTTGCTCTTTCTTTAGTAGAAGCAGAATATCGAGCTGTAGTTAATGCTAATCAGGAAGCTTTATAGCTTCAATAGATCCTTTCAGAGTTTGGATTCGAGTAGCAGCAACCTAATCCACTTTAGTGCGACAATTAAAGTGCCATAAAGCTTACCAAAGATCCATTTCTACATCATCACAGCAAACACATTGAGCTAGACATGCACTTCATCAGAAATCTTGTTGATGATAGTGTTATTGAAGTTCTCTATTGCCCTGCAGATGATCAAGTTGCAGACATCTTCACCAAGTCTCTTACAGAAGTGAAGTTTCCTAAAATTTTATCTATGTTAGGAGTTTAGGAATGTGTCCTTAAGGGGGGATAGGCTCTAATTCCTCCTTCCTTCTCCTAATAGTGTCACTTTTGTAAATCCTTCAATCCTATCCCAAGTTGTTCTTAAGGGGGGATGTTAGGATATTTAGACACTTAGGAGTTAGTTAAGATCAACTTGTGTAATATATCCGTTAGGTAAAAGTGTGTTTCTTTAGTATGCATTAGCATACATTTGTAAATATTCTAATCCGACGGTCACGATATGTTCTAGACAAAGAGTGATCCAAAGTTTCAACTTCTCTTAGATCATATCTACCATTGATCCATGGCCTAACACTTGATTGGTCTATGATCTCTATTTAAAGAGCATAAAGGGTCCTTGGCTGGTTGATCGCTTATGAGAAGCTCATATAACTTTCGTTCTTTTGCATAATAAATTGCTCCAAGTATCTATTTGGCTGGGGCCATGGATTGTTTCCCTCTCGAGGGTTTTAACCATGTGATAAACATCAGTGTGTTGATCTGTGATCTATTTGTGTGAAGTGGTTGCTCAATGTGTTCAGTCTTTTGGGAGTACCCTGTGTACTTGAACATAATTAGTGATCTTTGAGATTTAATTATCATAACCTTTGTTTTGATACTGTTAATAGACATAGCCATATGAGATAAAAAACCTTTAATATTTTTCAGTTGTTTGTTGAGATCATAAGGACTCTTGGTCATAAGAAAAATATATCTAGATTAGAGAATAAGGGTGATGACTATACAAGTGAAAATCATCCTAGTACAACCTATCTCTTCTCAACAACCTTCTAGTTTTTGGATGCAAATACCAAAACATGTTGCAGATATGGGACAACATTGCTTGAGCCCTACTCATAAACTTCACAATAAACTTCATGTACAAACATATTGCAATAATGATCAACTCAAAAGGGGATTTTAGTTCTTCTGATCTATTCTAGGGGTTAATTCTAGGAATTGGCTGAAATGAGTTTATAAAATTAACAAAGCAACAAAAAATATTAATTTTGTCAATGCAACACTCCTTACCAATGATTCTAAGAGTAACGAGGTGGCCCATAGTCCAATTACAACCATGAAATCTTGCATGACATTTAACTCTTTTTCCATGACTTTCTAGCCATATGTTGATTTTATTTTCTATAACAATTTCATATAGTTTTGCTGAAGAGGGATAGTCATAATGTCCTAGAATTAAATGGATCAATATTATATCCAATTTTGAAATAATTTCCTAGCAATGGTGAAACCATCCAACAATTCTTCTCAAAATTCAAATCCCTTGTCATACAGTGCAAGTAGTGTGGGAGTGACAAGAAGGATGAGCAATTGGTGCTCTAAATTCTGAGCAAAATTGGCCCAGAATTCTCAGTGTTCATATCCACCTTTAACTCCTAGAGATTGAAAACTCTTACTTGTTGAATTCCATCACTTGATGCCTTCACAAAATCTCTTATTTAGGAGAAAGGCAACCCGATACAGATGGGATCCCTCAAATCCTCCACATATCAAGTTCTCTTGGTCGAGGAGATAAAGAATATGAAAGAAAAGAGGAAGCAGAAAGGAAAGGATAAGAGGAATGCTAAATCCAAACCTAAGGAAGAGTTTGATCCATTAGATGAAGCCTCGATCTCTAAGAAGGACAAACAGATCAGAGGTTTGATAAATGAAAGAGATCCTACTGTAAGAAAGGAAACCATATAGAGACTGGTTGTATGAGGAATACCATAGATCAGATGCCAAGAGTCATTGGACAACACACTATTTTCCTCCTTGAAGGCTCAAGGAAGGATGACTATGGAGATCATACTGAAGATCATGAGAGATGTGATCCACTGAAGGATGGAATTTCAAAATCTCATCCCTTCCTCATTGATTCAGGAGCCTCCAAACACATGGTTGCATCCAAATAATCATTCTCTTAATTAAATATTATTGATGGTCAAAGTATTCACATGGGGGATGACACTCAAATCAAAGCTTAAGGGAAGGGTTCAATCAAATTTGAGGATGGAGTGTAGAAGAATGTGCTCTAGGTTCCCTCCTTAGTAACAAATTTCTTGTATGTATATCAAATTACTCATACAAGATCACCAAAGTGAGTTGTATTTGATCCTGACTCAATAGAGATCTTAGATATATTAACTAGGAAGCTAATACTAAAAGGTGTTACAAACTATGCTTCCAAGCCATATGCATTCCCACACTTTATTCCATACTCGGATCCATTGTAATCTGATTTGCAATTTCAAAGGGAAGGTAAATCCATTCTACCTAAACCTTTTGCATATGATAGTGTTTCGATTAATGTTTTAGATTTAGAATTCGAAGCAGAGGACCAAGTTGAATTAGTTTTTGGAATCAAAGATGAGGTTCAACTAGATCCAGATCCATTCCCTACTCCCAATACAAATCCTAAATGGATCAAAAGGTCATTGAGGTTGTTGGGAACATGACTGGAGACTCATCTAACAAGAGAAAAATAATGTCTCAGTTTCAAAATGAAATCCTTGCGCTATGCCATGAAAATACACTTCTCTGAGAGAAGTGCTATAAAATCCCAAAGATATGTTGCATGATGATGAGATTTGATCAATAGTTGTGCACAGTGAAGAACAATTAGACATTGGATCATGTCACTCTTCCTCTAGAAAGAAGAGACAAAAGTAATTTTCCACATGACAAATTGGAATGAAAAGTTCACATGGAAAAGCTTAAGGTCACACCGATTCTCTCTTCACATGCAATCTAAAGAATCCATTGTATGGTATCAAGAAAGGCCCTAAGGCATTGCATCCCAATTTCAACTATTCCATATTGTCAAAGAGGTTTGAATGATGCAAGATTGGATATAAAATACGATACATTTCTTATTCCGTATGACATTAGATTAGAATAAGTTGGATAGGTTCACATGCATTGTACCAGGGGACCAGTGTACATAAGGATCATCACATTGCATTACTTCTCTAGAGAGATGCAGACTACAAAAAAAATTCACAAGTTTTTTACTCGGGAGGAAGTCTCTTGCTATGAAAGCTTGATCTTGGTTCCACTATTCATTTTGTAAGGGGATTTTCCCCATTTTCCTTGGTTTATTAAGAAGTTATTTTTTGCATTAGATTGTATGGGTGACCTTTGGTCTTAGTTTCCAGGGCCCAATTTGTCCAAGTTTGGATTAAGGGGGGGTGTTAGGATTAATTAATAATTCTCCCTTGACCACCATAGTTTAAATGTAATTTTCTAGCTAAGGATTATGTTTCCACTTCATTAGTGCCATGGGAAACTCATCTGGGGCCCACCTACCACTTGATGCACCATTTTACGTGACTTTAGGATTTCTAGAGGCCAATCCCTATAATCATGGGAGTCCCACCATCAGTTCACCCTATTATGTGTTGAGTTATCCTTGGATAGACATCAGTTAACATCAATTAGTTCATCTGAGACTTCGCAATTATGCTTGAAGACTAGGTATAGTCTTCAAAATATTAGAATTTAGCTCCAACACTAGTTCTCCTTTTGGGGTGGGGGTATTCATTCTACCTTGTCAGCTGTTGTCTCCCTCAGTGTTCATAATATAAATGGTTCTCGTAAAAATTCCTGTAACTGCAAAATTTTTTAATAACAGGAAAAAGTTTTGCTAGAAACCAAAATTTAATATTATATTGTATTTTATCTATGGTGATTGCTTAGTGTGCCCATAGGTCTCTTAGTATTGAAACTGGGCTCTGATACCACTTATAATGTTCCCAAAAATTGAAAAAAAAATTATAGGCTATTAAAAACTACCTAGATAGAACATTATTCACTTGTGGAACTCTATCGTACACTTAATGTGCCTCTATTTATTAATACGTTGTCCTTACATGCTGTCTTTTAGTTTTAGTCATTATTTTTAATGTATCTTACTTATGTTGTTGTACTTCTATTTTCCGCTTAGCAATTATGTTTACACTTTTGTCAATTATGTGTTGGCACTGGATTAATATGCTTCATCCTTTCTGCATAGTCGCACCTATTAATTATCACATCCTAACTTAACTTTGTTTGTGGAAACAAAGTGGAAAGAGTGGTGGGACTCGTTCTCCCATGACGGTTTGAGAGGTAAAGGTGTGTACTTGTTTATGGGCTTACTTAGTTTTTTGAACTAAGGAACCTGTTCTATTTCACATGGAGTTCATACTTGTCATGGAAACTTGTTTAAAGAGTATGGAGAGCCTCGATATTGAAGAACATACTACTGGTTGAATTTGGTTCCTTTACTATCTTTGAATCATAATAGGTATAATTACGATTCTTGTCATTTTTGCTATTGCTTCTAAAGTTCTTGTTCAGTACTTATGCTTCCTTAGGGTCTTATAAATATTCATTTTACATCATGGTATTAATTACGTTTAAGTTTAGTTTATTGAAACTATTAATTATATCTTGTGTTTTTATATGTGCAGGTTATTAACTTGAACTAGATTCAGATCATGATTCTCTTATGAGGGAAAAATTGCAAAATATAGCATATTGCATAGGCCATGTTCACTAAGCCTCATCCTAGCGATTAATTGTATTTGTATTAGATTAAGGTTCTAACCTAAGATTTATATGTTAAAAGGTCTTAAACATTTGGTAAATACCTTATATTATTACATAAGTCTTGGGGTTGACTTAAGGCGAGCGCAGACCATATATGGACTCTACACTTTAAACCTTATTGTTGTAATAAATTAACCTTGCTATAGTGTATACGTTCTAATGTTCATGGTGATATAAAATAGGGTGGCGATATAACATAAGGTGGAACCATATGGTAACAGGATTTAAGCCTAATGCATGGAGGGTGGTACTAACGATACCTTGCAACGGAGATTGACTATGGAGAGTGGGTTTGATAATTCGTAAATGGAATCCAGCTGATGCATTCAATTCTCTTGGAAAAACATGGCAGCCCCAAACTTAGGGCTTGGGCACACAATGGTTCTGTGATTTGCAAGGTTTGAGTTGCAGTTTGGTCTCGCTCTGCAGCAAGGAAATGGAGGCGACCTCCATTGTCATGCAGGTAAGATATCAGTTGGATTATCAGCATTATTATGGTTGGAATTGATACACTTGATCATTGTCATGCTTCTCACCCAAGGTGCATTCGATTTTGGTTGCAGGTGACAATGTAGCGAAAGTGGGGTGGCTCCATACTTCGCTGTCAGCTCCAAGTGTTTGTAACGTGGCCACGGTAAGCCTATGATAAATCCTATAATTGCTAACTCTTGTCCCTCTTGGGTAGACTGTGTTTGGATTTGTTGATTGGTTGTGGTTTTAAGCTATAGATTTCGATTTCTCCTCCGGGATTAATATTAGAGACGTGGGTTTTAATTAAATGTTGTAATGGCTTTGGCTGTGGGTAAAATCGTGTTTCCCTTGGCTTAGCGTATCAATTTTGGGTTGTAATTATAAATGGTTTGGGCCTTTGAGCCCTGGGTAGCACCATTACTTGCAATGGTGCCATATACCATTGGCATGCCTATGTGGACTTGGTTTTGGTTTTGAAAAGGCCTGTGTCGAGACACTGTGATTTACCCTATTCTGTATGGTGTATAAAGTCTACATTTTTTTTATAAATGATCATTGTCCTTTATCTTACTGTGTGTGTAATGTATGTGCTATGTTAATGGTTTATTAAGGTGGTTTTGACACACGCATTCACCTTCGTTTGAGGTCTATGTGTTGAGTATATTTTAATGGCTGTAATGGTGAATAGCATGGATTCTGGAAGACCAAGCCATGAATGGATTGAGCCTTCCCCATCATAGCTACGAGAGTCTTGATGTTATTTCATTTCTTGCTTATCCTGTATTAGATAGTTTAATGGGTTGATTGATTGATAGAGTAGTTTTGAAATAAAACCATACTGTCACAGTTTTATTTTGGCATGGTCGTAACTTATGTGAATGCTATGTGTAGCATCTATGGGTTATTTAATGTTATGATTCTATGGGTTTTATAGAATCTAGGGTTATAATCCCACGATGGCATTCATTGTTATGTTTAGACTGTAAAAGGACTATGTGTATTTAAAATGTTGGTCGAGGTCGTGCTATAGAGAAATCATAGTTTTTCTTAACATCATGGTAGTGGTTTATAAATTGTTTCCCACATACAGGTTATGTATAGCATGGGCGGTAGTGTGTATGTAAACA
The DNA here is from genome assembly GCA_001517045.1 of Pseudotsuga menziesii. Classification (NCBI taxonomy): domain Eukaryota; kingdom Viridiplantae; phylum Streptophyta; class Pinopsida; order Pinales; family Pinaceae; genus Pseudotsuga; species Pseudotsuga menziesii. Next base: position 488,978 of record LPNX010897669.1, read on the forward strand.
AAACCCCATAGGGTTTGACTCTGTTCGGTTATTAAAGTGATGAGTTGTATTTTAATAAAAAAGGACGATGGGCTTGTATGCCCAAATGATTCGATTCTTGTTCCTATTTGTAACACATGGGTTTATAATCTGGTTTCAATGTTATTTAATAGGTTATGAGTAATGTGTTGATGAGTTATGAAATTTTGTTTAAGATGGAATAAATAGAACCGTGGGTGTTTATATAATAAAACAAATGTTTGGTATTGGACCACGTGGATGGTCACGATGCCTTCTCTGTTTGGTTAATTATGATTATGTGTATGTAATGTAATGTTATGTTATGAGACAGACCTTGAAGGTATTTAATGGTTTCCATCTTAGATTTAGTTTCGCGTGTTCTTATTTGATTTAGTTAGAATATTTAATTTTGTACTTTAGTTTATAAGTAGTATAATTAGTAGATTAATTATAAAACTATTTTAATATTGTTGTATATATATATTTCTATATATTTAACCTGTACTTCTGGAGAAATTCTAAATTTAAAACAAACCTCTACAAACAAATGAAATATGTCAGCAGAGTAATGCAACCTATAGAACAATTATATGCTAACTCATAACAAAACCTAGCTATAGGAAGCATGAACTAAGCATGGGAATAATACATAAATCAATTTAAAAGTACAAACTATTGTAAGGTAAAAATTTACAACCTAATATTAGTATTTAGAGAAAATACAAACCATAGCAGATTCTAACGAGAGAATCCAAGGCATAGGATTAGGAAATGCATTGAAATCATTTACGTAATATTTCTATAAATTAATCTAGAAAAATAGAATACAGTCTAGGGTTAGGATTTAAGAAATGAAACCCTAGGAGATAGGGACAGAACCATCATTTCTAGGGTTAGAAATATACAAAGAACATTTACATAAAGTATCCAACATTCACCCTAGAAATGAACCTAACATGCTAAGAACTCATACTTGTAATTTTTTTGAAGCTCCTTTAATGGCTGCATCTGCACACTTTTTAAATAACCAGCATTAATAATTTAAGACACATCTCACCTCTGATTTTGATTACCAAATCACTTGGGAACTACCATGTTCCTCCCAACCATGACACGTAACTATTCCTGGTTTTAATCAAGATCCCCCTGAGCTCGACTTCAACATGCAAGTAGCTTAGAGCTCCTAAGGTAAGGTTTCCTATCTGGTGTATCAGATCTGGATCAGTTTTCTCTTTCCTTTGAGGAAATGTTTCTTCAAGAATTTACTTAAGAGCAAACATGCAGAAAAATAACTCCTCTAATGATAGATCATAACCCCAAGCCTTTACTTGGTGTGATTATTTACAGACATACTTTCTAATCGAAGGGACAGTTAAATCAAGAAACCTTGGTTTCTTGATTTAACCCTTTTCAATTACTTTGGCTAATTAATAATATTTTAACTCAGGAACTTTCTACTAGTTCCTAATTGGACTTTCTTAGACATTATACTATTTATCAATCTTTAATAATAAACAATAATTGATGGAGATTCTCTTCTTTCTTTCATTTATTTATATTATTAATATATTTAATTCTTTATCCATACCATGTATAAAGTACATAATAATATAACAGTTTGTTAACATTTGTCTTTGTGCATCATGTACCATGATCCCTAGACTTAATGACATTTCTTCATTAAGGTCAAGTAGGTAGATGGTTTAGGTCTACGAGTCTACGCAACTCTAAACATCCTTGCATGTTGGATTTCCCTCATATAAAGTGGTAGCCCTTTAGTACTTTGATGAAAATACAAAAATTGGAAGTTTCATTTTATCACTTATAAATAAGTATGATGAGATCAATATTTTTCTTGAGTTGTTTCACTTGGAAGTTATTAAATTATTTTTAGTAACCCCTAGCGCTTACCAGATCCCATACTCAACGCTTTAACAGGAAATTATAATTCAATGCAATTCCATAGCTCCTCGCTGAATACTAGTGCTAGGATGTACTTGTATGATACACCTAGGGATACAATGGCCAAGGATTCGATGTTCCAGAGCTTATGCTCAACATCAACATGGAAGGCTCTAGGGATTATTCCCAACACATCCAATTATCTCTTCATGTGTTCTAAATCTTCTTGCTCAACACAAAGGTAAGTACTCATGTGCTCCATAGCTTCTTGCTCAATACAAATCATCAATCACTCAAGTGCTCCAGAGCTTTTCACTCGACGCAAAACATCTCATCAATCATGTGCTTCAGGGTCCATGCCAAACACAAACTAGCATATGCATATATCATCAATAATTGTCTTACGCCCAATATATAAAACGAATCATCATGTTCATATGCAGTGGGGTCTTTGACCCAATATAAAAATAAAACATCAAGATAATCATCATAATCAACAGGCACATGCCTATAAGTGGTAGGTCCAAAATTTAGGATATTACACTACTAAGAGTCAATTGTAATTAGGGTTTATTTTCTAAGTGAAGAATTTTCTTCAGTGTTTCTATTATCACACAATTACACAATCGCTTATATTGTAACAAGAACTAAACTATTATGTTCATATAAATTAACCGTGGCAAGATCTCAATACCACTTCCACAAGGTCTGCATAAACCCTTTCCAAATGGCATATAAGAGTTTGGATATATTTAATGAAACTCACTTGAAAATTGCACCATAAAACACAGAGTGATGTAAACTTTACCAAATAATGTGGCCATGATTTACCAAATATATGAATGGAGAAGCTTTCAACTAGGACTATTTGGAAATAGCAGATCCACAGCAATGTAAACTTTACCCAATAATGTGGCAATGATTTACCAAATATACTAATAGAGCAACTTTTAACTAGGACTAGGCCCTCACATCATTAAGATTTCAAATCTAGAGGCACGGAATATGTAGCTTTGCAGCTAAGCCTTGTTTCATTTGGAATAATGAATTATATATGCTGAAAGTAACTCAAGAAATTCACTTGTAATGCATTGAACCGGGTGAATAAAGCCAAAAAGACAAATCAGGGAAAGCACTGCATAAAGCGAGATAAAGCCATGTTGTCCATTGGATGGCTCACCATATTATTCATATTATTCTATGCCTCCTTATTATCCATATTATCCTATGGCTGCTTTTTGATGCCGACAGCTGATAAAATACTCCAAACGGGGTACTATTGGCACACAATCCAGAAGGATGCTCAAAAGTATGTGTCACACTATGATGAATTCTATAAGTTGGGTAAACCCACACAAAAGTATGAAATGCCTCTTCAACATAAAATATCATTAGATCTATTTGATAAATGGGGATTTGACTTCATGGGACCACTTAAGCCACCTTCCAACAAAAATAAATGTATCCTAGTATGTGTAGAATACCTCAACCAATGGGTAGAATTTAAAGATATTACTAAATATTATGAGAATAGTGTGTCAAAGTTGTTCATAGAACGAATATTCACCATATTTCGTGTCCCCATAGAACTTGTCTTTGATCAAGGAACACAATTTGAATCCAATCCAATTGAAGAGCTATTGGGAAGGAACAAAATAAAATATAGACACACTTCCTCCTATCACCCACAAGAAATGGACAAGTGGAAGTCACAAACAGGGAGTTAGAGAAATTTTAACCAAAACAATCCATTTACATAAAATAAATTGGGCTCATAGACTGAATGAGGGGTAATTTTAGGGGCGAAATTTAGCCCATGGGCTATTTTTAGGGGGTTTTCTCCAAAATAAGATTCGCCATTTTGCAATTTTTGAAGCCCTGTTTCGCCCAATTTTGATGGGGTAAACTTTTTTCTCCCTAAAAATCGCCAATTTATTATATAAACGATATAAAATCCTTGGAAATTAAAATATTTTTTGAAAAATATTGCCAAACATATTATAGTTGGTGTTTTAAGAATTGGTAAGATTCGCCAACATTTATACACTGTTAAATAAGTATGGTTCCTTAAAATCATCCCTGGACTGAATGTAGTTTCGGACTACAACAACATGGAAAACAACCATTGGATTTACTCTCAATGAAATGATATATGGAAAAAAGGTTTTGTTATCCATTGAGTTTGAGATCAAAACAATGACAACAAATGCTAAATGGGACATGGAAATCTCCAATATTAAAAAATAATGCATTCTATAATTAAATTAGCTAAATGAATATTGACCCCCAAAAAAAACTTTTTCACAAGCTCCAATTATTATATCACTCTAGATTCCAAAAGTTTAAAGGAAAGTTAATAGCTAGGTGGATAGGACCATACCAAATAGACAACCATATATGATAATGGAGCAGTCAAGATAAGAACAATAGACGACAACTAATTTTCAATGTTGGCCAATGGGCATAGGTTGAAGATGTACAAGGAACCACATTCTGAAAGAGAATTCACACAAAAAATTATGTAATAAGAATGTTATATTTATTAAAGAAAATAATGTCCTACAATTTAGTACTTTAATTTTTCTTTTCAAAAGAGAAAAAAAAGTAAAAAACTCAGAAATAAAAAAAAAATGAAAAAAAACAAAAAAAACATGTTATATATTCATAGAAAAAAAACATTATCAATATGTTATATAACATATTCATACCTCTCAAGAAATATTTCAAACATATTAATCTTAATAATAATATTTCAAACATATTATTGTTTAGTAATATGGTTGTTACTAATTACAATCTAACTAAATTTCTCAAGCACAAAGAGGCCCTCTGGTTGAACATTTAGACTGCACTTTTCATTTACGCTCCAAGATTAAAGTCAGAACTCCTTCCTCTCCTCGTTTCTCGATGGACTTATTCATTCTCTTTGCCATCGTTTCTTCATAACTCTCGAATAATTTATTCATTCTCTTTGCCATCGTTTCTTCATAACTCTCGAATAGCGCCTCCATGACTTCATTTCCGAAATGATATTTCAGCAGACTTTCCATGAATGGTCTAATTTGCTTTGAAAATGTTTTTACCTGCGCTTCATGTGCAGAAGCCGAGGCTATCATGGCTGCTGTCATGGCTGACATCTCCTCTTCAGAGAACATCTCCGAGAATCTTAGGAGCTCCAATCGGTGTATATGAAATGAACCCTCTCTCGCTACTTCACTCATCACTTCCTCCCTACATGGACAAAACAGTGGCAGGTTAAACAAGTCCACCTTCTCCTCCTCGATCAATCCCTGCAACAATACACGGTATAACATTACTCGATCAATAAATCAATCAATTCAACCCCAAAAGCGCGGAAAACTTCTGCGGTGAAAGTACCTGAGATACCAAATCATTCAAACTGTTTTCCAACGACTCCCAGGATAAGGCACTGAAACCCTGATCGGTTGGATCCCGTGACGTTCGACCCATTAAGCTCAAAACCATGCATCCTCCCGCAACCATCTCCGCTGCCCGGGCTCTTAAAAACGCGTTGAAATCCTTCTGAAATTGATGAAAATAAGCTTCTCCAACAGCCGGAGATGCTCCTGCCGATATTTTACCTTTGTTCCATGTCAGTGAATTCTTATCTAAAAGCTCAGGGGGAACCTAATCATGTCCAAAAAAAGACAATACAATCAGTGGAGTTATACCATTATAAATGTTATAAGAAACACATGTAAACCCACCCCATGTCAGATCTAGGTTATATATGTTATGAAAACAATATACTTGAGAAAGCCAATGAAGACTGAATGAAGAATGCACGAAATGAAGGCTCTTGTCTGGAAATAGCCTCTCATAGAACGACCCCGCTACGCCTGCTGCGAAATATGATTTCGCTGCTACAACCGCCATTGGATCATTCCGATCAGTAGATACTGGATGCAACGACCTGAAGAGGGTATTGAAATCATTGGAAGGAAGATCGTTAAGGAATACTTGGAACTGCGGGACAGGAATATTGCCCGCCGCCGAGAGATATTTGGCTTCCAGGCTCTTTATTATATTTTCTGTGGGCAATAGAGCGTTGGGTCCAGACGAACAACCCAGATCTGCGATGCAAAATGTCTTGCTCTCAATCACCTTCATTGATAAAATGCATTCCTCCAATAAAGGCTGTACACGTTCCAATGATCTCTTCTGCAATATTAGATTATCATCGATCTAAGGCAATGCATAATACTTTAAATGATATGAATGAATTATTCACATAGATATGTATTACGAACTAAAACCTGTACACTGCAATTTTGAGCATAGCTGAATTCTCCATTTCCTGCGTTCATGTGAAGAAATTCCTTTGTAAGAGTGTTCGTCTTCATCTCCATCCTCACTGTCGCACCCAAATCCTTCAATTTGGCGGCGGTGACGATTCAATTATCAGATTCTGAACTCCCAGCTATGAAAAACTTGACGATGATGGCGGCGCTGGCGGATGAGGAATCGTTTCATCCCACAGAGTTGGTGTAGGTGTTTAATGCCTAGTTTCACTTTAAAGAGGTTGTGAGAGGTAATTTCATCAACTAGGTTAATAGCTTTCTTTTAATATTTTAGTTTTCTTTTAATATTAAATATTACGTTAAGGTTAATGACTTAGTTATATTATTTTAGTTTTTTTTAATATTAAATTTTGATTGTACTATATTTGTTTCTTAAACTTATATTTATATGTAATAATGGTTTTGGTGGCGCTGGCGGATGCGGCGATTCAATTATCAGATTCTTGAAAAACTTGGTGGCGCTGGCGGATGAGGAATCGTTTCATCCAAAAGAGTTGGTGTAGGCGAGAGGTAATTTCATCAACTAGGGTTAATAGCCTAGTTATACTATTTTAGTTTTCTTTTAATCTTAAATATTAGATTAAGGTTAATGACTTAGTTATATTATCTTAAGTTTTTTCAATATTAAATTTTGATTGTACTATATTTGTTTCTTAAATTTATATTTATATGTAATAATGGTTTTCATGTTATCAATATTTTGCAAAGTGATATTTATCAATTTCTTAATGGTTTAATCACACCATGGTTTTTTTATGCCAATCTAGCTTGAGACAAGAGAGGTTTTGGATAAAATTTAAAGCAGTTTTAGGAAGTCTATGGTGTCCCATATTCTTTATCCTATGTATGTGTGTATAAATGGTGCCTAGTTATAGCGAAGCTCTCTATAGGGGAAAACCCCACTTCCATGAAAAGATAGGAAAACGTATATTGCTTTTAGTATTAAAGTTATAGGTTATAAAATGTTTTTGGAATCACACAATTTTTTTTTAATATTTTTACACAGTTTTTTCCAATATTCTTTAAAGATACTGCAACCCAAAACTTCAAAACCATATAAGAGTTAAAAAAACCTCTTTTTATTTAAACTCATAAAGATAATCAATTTACAATTAATAACTAGTTTTTATAGATACCGTCTTTTAGATAAAATTCTGTTTGAATTATTAAAATGATACATACACATTATTGAATAACTAGTTTTTATAGATACCATCTTTTAGATAAAATTCTGTTTGAATTATAAAAATGATACTTACACATTAATGAAATTGCATACTTTGAATTTCCCAACTAGAGTGTATTGAACCTATTTCTAAAATTGAAAATCTAATTTAAATAAAAACCATTCTTAAAATCATTAAAAAAAAAAATTGTCACCAACCAGCGGACAAAAAATCACTCAAAAACATCCAAAACCTTCAACAATTAATTATCTCATTACAAACGAGTTGATTCCGGGTGAAATAATCATGAAATGCTATTATGTCTATTTATGGTCTATTCGGCTAAGGCAAATCTGCCTATATCACTGCATTATATTACTACATGGCTTCAGAATAGGAAATAGAATAATCACATATATTGACAGCTTCATGTTTAATGCTAGGTTAAAACTTGTAACATATAATTTGACCACCAAACCATTTTAATTAATAATATGTTTGACTTTTAAATAAGTAGGAGACAAAATAGGTCGAAGGAAAATATTGTTCTTGATTTACCTATGTCAATCATATTATAAAAAATAAATTAAATATTATTAAAAATAAATAAATTAATATTTACAGAAATATCTTTTTAAATAAATTGAAATTAAATACATAAAGAAATCTATAAAATGAATTATATTACTTAACAGTTAATAATATAAACATGAATGATATTATAAAATGATGTAAATAAAAATAATAAATTTAAAAATATTGAGGGATGATAACTAATTTTGATCTATAGAGATAAATAATCCCTTAATTTTCTTTAAAATTTTATTTTTATGCTCCAAAAGTTTTAAGAAAAGCATTAATAAATCTCCATAATTTTGATTTATGAGTTACAAAATTAGGAATGTTAGTATTGTGGAAAATATGTTGATCTTCAACAATGTTTGCCTTACAAAGAAAGAAAATTATTTCATACCACAACATTTTAGGATTGTTCAGCATCATGTTTCACTTTGGGGCTCATGAGAGTTACAATAATAGTCAAAACATATATATACTTTTGATCTTGTAGAATGGGTTGATCACTTTTTAATAATTTCTTAATTTTCTCTTATCCTCTAACTCTTTACTGCACCACATCTTAGACTTAGATTTAGATGTAATAATACTTTTAATATTATAGCTATTCTAGAAAACAACCTCTTCCTCAACTCCCCAATGATTTCACCGTGACTTGGTATCTTTATGTCAACCTCACCTAAGTTATAGGTGGTTTTGACGAGAGTAAGAATCAATTTTAGGAAGCCTCTTGTCTCACATGTTTTTTATCTTCTTCTTGTTCATTATGTAACTAGTCATAGACATGCTCTCGATTGTGGATGGACTGACTTCTATGAGGATGAGAGGATAGGGTGTATTTCCTTTAATTTTGATATAATATGTTATAAATAACTTTTGGATTTTGGCTATGGTTCTTCGTTATTATGTAGAGACATTGCAACCTCAGACTTCACAACCATATAATAACTAGAGTGATGAGAGTCTTAGGTAGAACTTTCTTCCTATCCTAAATCTAGAGGTCTACTAATTTACAATTATTTTCAAGCGCATAATAAGATTTCTACGCTCTATTAATACTTTTCACAATTTTATAGTTCTAGTTAATCAAATGTTGAAGATTGATTATGAGATAATTATATGAACTCATTTTCTTCTTGATTTTTTTTTATCGTATATGATATTATGATAAGTGATCTTTGAGGTTTAATTATCATTGAGAATTTTCATTTGCTTGTTGAGATCATGAGGACTCTTGGCCATAATAACAATATATCTAGATCATAGAAGAAGGGTGATTACTATACAAGTGAAAATCGTGCTAGTACAACCTATCTCTTATAAACAACCTTCTAGTTTATGGATGTAAATACCACAACATGTTATAGATACATGACAACCTTGCTTGTGTCCTATTCTTAAACATCACAATAACTTTCATGTACAAACCTATTGCAATAACTATCAACTCAAAAGGGGATTTTAGTTCTTCTAATCTATTTGAGGGGTTACTTCTAGGCATTGGGACAAATGATTTTCTAAATTCAACAAAGCAACAAAAAATATTAATTTTTTTAATGCAACACTCCTTAGCAATGATTCTAAGAGTAACAAGGTGTCCCATAGTCCAATTACAACCATGAAATCCTGCATGGCATTTAACTTTTTTTCCATGACTTTTTAGCCATATGTTGATTTTATTTTCTAGTATGATTCCATATATTTTTTGCTAAAGAGGGATAGTCATAATGTCCTAGAATTAAATGGATTGATATTATATCCAATTTTAAAATAATTCCCTAGCACTGTTGAAACCATCCAACAATTCTTCTCAAAATTCAAATCCCTTTTCATGCAGTGCAAGCAGTGTGGGATTGACAATAAGGAGGACCAAGTGGTGCTCTTAATTCTGAGCAAACTTGGTGTTATAGCTGATTTTACCACACCTAGTTGATCACACATTTATGGCCTTTCTTGTCCATCTGCAAACTCTTTGGAATCCATGGACTTATATTATACTTTGATTTTCCAAGATCATCCCCAAAAATTGCGTGTTTATACCTACAGTCTACTTTTAAAGCAATACTTGCGTGTATATGAAGCTTTTGACCTCAAACCTGAGTACATCGGGATGTGTGAAAAATGAAAAATATTTTTGAAGTTTTCCTCATATGAGTCCGATTACTTTGTCTCTTGGCCTTCCATATGCGTTGAGAATGCTCGGATTCGACCGTCCATTACCTCTTTGGAGCACTATATGTTGAGCCTCTTGGATTCGCCCCCAACTTGCACTCAAATCCTTGAATTCGACTCGCAGCCAAATCCTTCAAGTTGGCGGCGGCGACTATTTAATTCTGAGATTCCGAACTCCCAAATAAGTAGGTATGAAAACTTGACAATGATGGCGACACTGGTAGATGACGAATCGTTTCATCACAGAGTTGTAATAGTTGTTTAATGCCTAGTTTCACTCTTAAGAGTTTTTAAGAGTTTTTAGAGGTAATTTGATCAACTAGATTAGGGTTAATGATATAGTTATTGTATTTCAGTTTTTTTAGTATTAAATATTAATTGTATCACTCTTATTCTTATGTAAGAATGGTTTTAATGTTATTAATATTTTGCAAAGGGAGTCTTTTATCAAAGTTTTAATCATTTAATCACAATATGACGTTTTTATGTCAACCTAGCTTGAGACAAGAGTGGATTTGAATGAAATTTAAAGCAAGTTTAGGAACTCTATGGTGTCCCATATTCTGTATCCTATGTATGTCTATATATGAGATGCCTAGTTATAACCAAGCTTTGTATAGGGGCGAACCCCACTTCTATGAGGAGATAGGATAGAGTATATTGCTTTTAGTTTTAGTTTTATAGGTTATAAAATGTTTTTGGATAATTTGCACAATTCTTATCCAATATCCTTACATAATTTTTTTCCAATATTCTTTAAAAATAATGCAACACAAAACTTGAACACTATATAAGAAAAATACTATGATAAAAGTTTAAAAAAAAACTTTTATTTCAACTCACAAAGATGATCAATTACAATTAATAAATAGTTTTTATAGCTACCATGTTTTAGATAAAATTCTATTAGAATTGTTAAAACGATACATACACATTATTGAAATTGATACTTCGAATTTCCAAGATTGAATATGTTGAACCTATTTCTAAAATTGAAAATCTAATTTAAATAATAACCATTATTAAAATCATTAAAAAAAAAGTTGTCACCAACAAAATCGTTGCCCACAAAATTCACTCAAAAATATTTAAAACCTTGAACAAATTTTTTTTTTGACAAAGGTGGTTATAGTATTAATTAACGGGTTACAAATTCTGAGTTATGGAAACTCACAATGAACTTAGTCAAGATAGTCTAGATAACATTCTCATAGTTTGGCAGGACCTCGCTTCAAAGTGGAATAACAAAGCAAGATAGAAGATTGACTTGAAGTACGTTTTGATGTATATGTATTGCTTTGTCATTCAACTCTCTGGAAAATATGATAGAATTCTAGATGCTTGAATGTCTTTGAGAGGGAAAAATTTCTTTATGTTATTAAGTCTATTTATGGTCTATTCGGCTAAGACAAATCTGCCAATATCCTTGGATTATATTACTACCTTGGATTATATTACTACATGGCTTCAGAATAAGAAATAGAAAAATCATATATATTGAGATCTTCATGTTTCACGTTAGGCTAAAAAGTGCACCATATAATTTGATTTCCAAACCAATATTAATTAATAATATGTTTAACTTTTAAATAAGTATAGGACAAAATAGGTCGAAGGAAAAGATTCTTCTTGATTTAAATATGTAAACATTATTAAAAAAATAAGTAAAAATATTATTAAAAATAAATAAATTAATATTTAGAGAAATATTTTTTTAAATAAATTTAAATCAAATATAAATAAATTTAGAAAATGAATTATATTACTTAACAACTAAAAAGATAAAAATGAATTATATTATGAAATAATATAAATATAAATAATATATTTAAAAAATATTGAGGACGATGATAACTAATTTTGATGTATATTACATTAAAGAGGTAAATAACCACTTGTTTTTCTTTAAAATTTTATTTTTATGTTCCAAAAGTTTTAAGAAAAGCATTAATAAATCTTCACAACTGTGATTCATGAGTTAAAATGTGAGGAATGTTAGTATTGTGGAAAATATGTTGATCTTCAACACTATTTCAGTTACAAATATGGAAAATTATTTCATACCACAATAAATATATATATGCTTTTGATCTTCTAGATTGGGTTAATCACTTTTTAATAATTTGTTAATTTTCTCTTATCCTCTAACTATTTATGTCACCACATCTTATACTTACATTTAGATGTAATAATGATTTTAATATTATAACTATTCTACAAAACAACCTCTTCCTCAACTCCCCAATGATTTCGCCATGACTTGGAATCTTTATGTAAACCTAACCTTTAAGTTGTAGGTGATTTTGACTAGAGTAAGAATTATTTCAGGAAGCCTCTTGTCTCCCATGTTGTTTATCTTCTTCTTGTTCAATGTGTACCTAGTCATAGCCATGTTGTCAATTGTTGATGGACTCACTTCTATGAGGATGAGAGGATAAGGTTTATTTCCTTTAATTTTGATATTATCTGTTATAAATAACGTTTCAATTTGGGATATCGTTCTTCATGATTATGTAAAGATGTTGCAACCCTAAACTTCACAACAATATAGTAACTAGAGTGATGATATAGTCTTAGGTAGAAGTTTCTTCCTATCGCAAAGCTAAAGGTTTATTGATTTACAATTATTTTCAAGTTCATAATAAGATTTCTACGCTCTATTAATACTTTTCACAATTTTATAGTTCTAGTTAATCTAATGTTGAAGATTGATTATGAGATAATTATATGAACTCATTTTCTTCTTGAGTTTTTTATATCGTATATGAGATTATAATAAGTGATCTTTGAGATTTAATTATCATAACCTTTGTTTTGATAGTGTTTATAGCCATACCCACATGAGAGAAAAAACCTTTAATATTTTTGAGTTGTTTGTTGAGATCATAAGGACTCTTGGTTGTAAGAACAATATACCTATATTAGAGAAGAAGGGTGATGACTATACAAGTGAAAATCGTGCTAGTACAACCTATCTCTTCTAAATTTCTCAACATGGTCTTCTTGCATGATTTTGCAATGCACTGAATTACATAATCATGTATTCTATTTTACTTAGCATCATTGAGTTCTAGTTTTAGACTACTATGTTTCTCTTCTATTTTCCTATGTTCCTTTTGGGCCAAAGTCAAAGGGTGTCATTTGGATTTGTCGTCGTTGGGAAACTAGTGTTTTTGTCATTTTCATTAATATAACAATAATAATGAACATGTATTCAATCAAAACGGTCTTAAGCTTACTTGTGGAGTGGATTGTCCTTGAGTTGGACATGATTACATGCTAGTCATTGTTTCAATTAGCATTGATAAATATATGTTTTAACCTTCAACTATCGGGTCTCAAGATTCTTTGTGGATTTGGAAGTGATTTCATTCAAGCAATTGTTTCAACTAGCATTGATAGAACAATCTTCTAACCTTTGGTTGCAAATGGGTCTTAAGGAGCAGACTTGTCATTAAGGTGGGCATGTTTTCATGCTATTTATTGCTCTAACTAGATTTAACACAACAATAATCTAATAGTTATCTTTTAAAATGTCAACATTGTATGGATTATATATCATGTTTATGGTATGAGTTTGAATTTAATGCATTTCATTCCTTGAACTATTGCAAATTCTTGTGATGAGATTATGTTTATAGTTGTGCATTCATAGAAATGATTCCCCCAAGAAAAGAATATATATATCCTAAATAAATAGAATTGGAAGAAATCTAGATAGATTGTTATATGCATTTTCATTATTTTTGAAATAGTGATTATAAGTCCATAAATACAAGTGGATTTGACTAATCAGAACAATTGATAGAGTATTCTTGATTTTACTTATTGAATTTATGTATCTTGGTTATTTGAATAGAGGTGTTGTTTGGATGAAATGTGATTTCTTTTACAATTTTTTATTGATTGCATGTTTATAAAACCTCTTATTGTGATATTTAATTGGATTTTAAATATAAATCTCATTTTCTAAAATTTATTGTGTTCTATTTGTAGTAAGTTCTATTTAATTTGAAAGTTCAAAGTTCAAATCTATTCATTCTATTTTTTCATCCTTTCTTGTTATTCTGAAATTTATTACATAGCATGATTGATATTTGTTCCTTTCCATAAACATTTCATGCTTCTCTAATTTATTTGAATTTTGAACCTCTATCAACTTATTCATTTATTGTCTTAGTTGTATAACTTGTACCTATACCTCATTTTCATACTCACATAAAATGCATAGAACTCCTTCTAAACAACTCTTCCTTTTATACACAAGGAAATTTAAAAAATACTTAAACTGTATTAGGTTTTTATACTCAAATGTTTGAATCATGCCTAGATAATATGTAATGTCCGTGAAATTTGAAAAGAAAAAAATAACTTGTAGGATAGTTAATTACTACCTATTCTAGACATTAATTCATCTTCTGCGGAATATGTCGATCTTTGTTTTCTACACCGAAGTAACGGAAGTTGTCCTTACCATTTCTAGATGTTTTTTCAATCTGGTTACTAATGTAATGATATAATATGTTTATGTTACTTGAGCTGGTTTAAATGATTACACTGCTTATTTATTATTTCTAATCATGCATGACATGCGTATGTTTGTTCAGTTATATCTTCCTTCTTGGTTATAAGTTTTGTTCATTGTTTATGGGAAGTCCTGACTTATTTTTAATTGTCAAAGGTTGGAGTGACGAGATTTGGATCCCTTATGGGACCGCTTGGAGAGGTAGCTAGTTCTACTTGCTGTTATGGGGTTTATTTAGGTCATGTTGAAATAATGCAAACTTTTGCTTCCTTTTTGCAGGTTCATTAGATGGTGAAAACTTTCTATGATAGCTAAAATTTGACATGTTATCTATGCTATACTATTGTATGCCTTTTGAATAGAACATGACTAGAGTCATGGCCTAACTATTCCTACTACTACCGATTATGTTAATGATTACAAAGAGTTGGGTTTTATCAAACCTGCATCTATCTCGTTAACATTACGATTGTGGCTTAGGACTTAATAAATTTTATTCGTGTGCTTAGTATTTATAACGTATGGTTTGGAATTTTTTTATGCCTAAATGTTCGAGGCTTAACTAATAAGACTTAGCCATATTGTATTAAAGTTTATTTGCAACATGATATATATGAAGAGCCATTCATGGCATATTCTATATTCTATGAAACCTTAGCTTATCTATGTCAACAAGGGTTTTAATGGTGGTTCCAATACAAAATCACATTTGTGGGTTTTAAACTATAGGCATGAGGGTAAATATCATGATGTTGGTGGTGGACAGGGTGGTGGAGTAAATGCTCCTTAGGATGAGGGAATTTGAACCGTATGCTTGGTATTTCATGGATGGGAAAACCATTTGTCACTACTATGGGTTATTTCTTTGTTTGGCTCTTTGGTTTTGTCACAATGTGGAGGACTGCTTCGCCCTGCACTTTAGAAGGTATGTTATCCACTTGAGTTTGCAGTGTTATAACTTTGCTGTTATCAGGTGGAGGTTAAGCATACTTCTAACAAGCCTCTGTTTCTTTTTGTAGGTGACAGGGCTTCCATTTGCGATTCGTGGTGTCTACCAGGCTGTCTACAATACCCTTCACGAGTAAGCTCTGTAAAAAATATTGACCTGTTACCTCTCCGTATAGATGTTTTAGCAGATCTTTTAAGCTCAGTGTTGTAAAGATTATTGTGGTGAATATCTTGACTATGGGTTTTCGATTGTATGGGAATTATTTTGTTTAATGAGCATCCAGGGATGCATATGTAAATACTATTTTAAATGTGGGCCTTTGTCCATGTCTGTAATTGTTTGATGTTTATAATTTAAACTTTGGTTTTGGTGTGTTAATGGAAGTTTCACGTTTTTATTTTAAATGATGAGTTTAACTTATAGTAGTGCCATTGCTTGCAATGGAACCTTTTTCGTTTTGCGACTGTGTAGAGTTTCTTACTGGAAAATGTTATTTAAATGGTAATTTATGATTTAAGTTACAGGCATATGGTTATTTACAGAGATGGTAGTAAGCTTGGATTATTGTTGCAAAAATGTAAATGTCGTGGCTAGGATAGCGCATATAGTAGGTTCTTTTAAATGGATTATGTTGGATTCTTTTTAAAGATTTGGGTTCCGTCATTAATGGATAATTTTAGTGGGGTTTTTAACTCTTGGCCATGAACTTTGATGATGAAATGTAGCGTGCATATTTTGTTTGGTTTAATGTGGAACATTGACAGAGCAATGCTTTTGATTACGGCTTAAAACTGGGTTTTGGGTTCGAGCTTGTTAGATGCGATTTCAACCCTTATGTGAAATGCGTAGTCTGTGTAAAGTTTCGATGGTTAATCCTTCATGTATTTTATCTTTGGTAGTGTAGTTTACTTTTAACTTAAGTGGAAAATTGTAAAGCTTTACAACGTTGTCATTTTTGCAAATCAAATCCTACAAGATTCAACTCCTGGCATGGTTTGATATAAACTTCATTTTAAAACATGAGCCTACAAGATTCAATCCTGGGTTGCATGGGTTGGTGGCTCAATGTTGTAGGAGTGGGTTTTTCTTTGGCAGAATTTCCAATAAGATTAGATCCTCAATCCTTTTAAATGTATATGATATTCAATAATGAGATTGTATTATGTTTAAGTTTGATTCTTATCTTGATTGTAGATAGTATGATTATTGTTCATAATAAATTCTGCCTATGGACTGTGATAGGTCTTGATGGCTAGCATACTATGTAGTTAAATATATAAAGTTGGAAATATGTTTTGGGGTTTGTTTATTTTAATTTATAGGTTTTAAAAGAGGTTAACTTTGTTTATTTTATGTTTTTGTTATAATATTTAAAGTTTCAACAATGATATTTAAGTTATACTTTTATGCATATAATTTATGCTACAACTTGTAAGTACTTGTTTTGATGGTTAACAATAACACAAGCCTCCTGTCAATATGAAATCTGTCAGCTGAGAAAAAAGATACAAAGTTTTTTTTTTAGATAGTTCCTTGGTTGATTGTTTCATCCGTTAGGGTTAATAAGATCTATTTACCTAAATTCTGATGTTTACCATTGTGTTTGAACTTTAAAAAATAAACAAGAAAATATAGCTTAAATTAATAATCTAGCCTTGGTTACAAGAAATACATCTGTTAGGGAAAATATAATTTAACATGTAAGTGATGGAAGAATAATGCAAAAAATAACATACTAATACCCATTCAGAATTTAGTCTCCTCATTTAATAGGAAAACCTATGTAAATTGCAAGGGAAAAATCAAGAACCTCATACCTGCAGGTCAAAGATATTATAATGTCTTGAAATTAGGCACACTCAAATACCCATCATTAACATGTTCATAGATAGATTTGAACTCTGTTCAGATAACCAAATAACTTGGGAACTACCATGTTCCACCAAACCATGACCCAGAACCATTCCAGGTTTCAATTCGGATCCCCCCGAGTTGGTTCCAACATTCAAGTAGCTTAGAGCTCAAAAGGTAATGCTTCCATATATAGGATATCAAGTTCTATATAAATTTCCTTTTTCCTCTTAGGAAAAATGTTCTCCAAGACCTCTCTCGAATATAAGCACGTAAAATTATGGAATAATCCAATGACCCCCAAGCCTCTCTTTCGATTGGGTTTTTATAAATAGACTTTTCAAGTAAAGTGGTAGTTAAATCAATAATCATTTCACTTCTTGAAATAAACCTTTTTATTTAATCTAGGTAATTTTAATATTTATTTAAACTTAACATAGGAACTTTTAACTAGTTCCTACTTTGACTCTTGTAGGTGTTTTAATATTTAATTACCATAAGTAATATTAATAACAGGTGGATCCTTTCATTATTACTTATAGTTACTAGTACTATTACTATGCTTATTCTTTTATACATGTCGTGTCTAAATTATATATATATATATATATATATTATTTATTAACATTTTAACTTTAGGTATCATATCGCATGATCCCTGATCATATGAAACCTTTCTTTTAGCTTAGTCACTTTCTTGAATAAGGCCTTCAAGTAGGGGTTAGGTCAACTAGGTTAGCCAACTATAAAACTCCTTGCATGTTGGATTCCCTCATATAACATGGTAGCTATTAAATACTTTGATGAGATATGGAAATTCAAAACTTCATTTAATCACCTAAAAATAGGTAAGATGAGTTCAATGTTTTATCAGAGTCATTTTCACTCAACATATAAATTTTTCAGTAACTCCTAGCATTTATCCAAAGCCCATACTCAACGCTAAGAAGCAATGAGTTACAAACTTAGTGCAATTCCAGAGCTCCTCCCTCAACACTAATGCTAGGATGTGTTTGTAGGATACACCTATGGATACAATGGACAAGGATCCAATGTTCCAGAGATTATGCTCAACATCGACTTGGAAGGCTCCAAGGCTTATTCCCAACACTTCCAATTTTTATCTTTTCATGTGCTTAATAGCTTCTCGTTCAACATAAACATTTAAAATACTCATGCACTCCAGATCCTCTCGCTAAAAGCAACCATTAAATACTCATATGGTCCAGAGCTTCTCGCTCAACACAAAACATCACATACTTATGTTTTCCAGAGTTTCTTGCTCAACACAAACATCTCATTAATTATGTGCTTCAAGGTCCATGCCCAACACTTGAAATCATATATATATAACATATGCAATTGTATTACGCCCAATATATCAAACAAAGCATCATTCTCATGTGCAGTGGGGTCTTAGGCCCAATATACCAAATAAAACATCAACACAAGATTATAAGCAATGGGGATTATCCCTATAAGTGTTAGGTCAAAATTCAGGATAATACATCCCTCCCTGCTTATAACAATACCGTCCCTCGTGTTCTAGGGAATCAGAATGAAATCATGAAACAAGGTGGGGTAATCCTTTCTCATGGTGGCTTCATTCTCCCAAGTAGCCTCATCAGCCTCGAAGTGCTTCCATTGCACTTTTAACTGGAATATGGTGCACTTCCTGAGCTGCACCTCTCTCTTGTCTAGTATATGAAGTGGTTCAGGTGCAAACTCCCCTTTAGGTTCCACCTATAATAAGGACCAATCAATCACATGTTTAGTATCATAAACATATTTCTTTAATAACAATGTGGGGAAAACATTATGGACTCTTAAGTGAGTAGGTAAATCTAGGTCATACGCCACTGGTCCTCTCTTGGCCAGTATCTCGAAGGGTCCAAAAAATATTGGAGCCAATTTACCACACCTTCCCAAGCTCAATGAGTGTCTCTTTGCTTTTAATTTCAAGTAAACATGGTCACCTATCTGATAATCTTTATCTTTATCTTTTTTATTCATGTAACTCTTCTAGCAGTCTTGTGCTTCTTTAAGGTTCAGCTGGACCTTGGTAACCAATTGTTCCAAGTCCTTTAGTAATTCAGGCCCCACATTAGAGGAAATGTCAACTCAAAATGGGCCTCCTAAGGAAATAATAAAATAATAGTTAAAATATTAAAATAATATTTATTAATTTTGGAGGAAGAAAAGAAAAAACAACTACTTTTTTTGTTCGTATTTTCGACATATCTCTTTGTTTTTTACTCAAATTTTGATCGGGAGAGATCGTTGGATGCATAATTAAATTCCGCATCTAACGAGTACCCACTCTGCATACTTTTGACAGACCCTGCTACACCAAAAACAATCAAGTATTTCTTGTTTTTGGGGTAGCGAGGTCGATCAAAAGTATGCAGAGTCGGTACTCGTTGGATGTGGAATTTAGTTCTACATCCAGGGAGCTCTTCCACTCAAAATTTGAGTAAAATCACAAGGAGATATGTCTAAGATATGAACAAAAACAATAGTTTTTTTTTATGATGCTTATCCCCAAATTTATATTAAAATTTTGTTTAAGACCTATACGGTATTTAAAATTTAAAGCAATTTCATTGGCTAACACATGATGACATGGAATTTGAATTAGGGTTGAAAGGTCCATTTTGAGTTGAAATTTCCTCAAATGACATGGGACAATCCAGCAAGTTATCCCAAGTAACCGGTGTTCTACACTTATGTCCGTAGAGTATCTCAAATGGACTCATCTTAGTGGAGGTATGGTATCCATTGTTATATCCAAACTTTGCAAGATGCAGGTAATATTCCCACTTGGTGGGGTTGTTCATTGTTGGAGACATCTACCATCATACACACTCTTTCGGTCAAATTGGCCTAGTTAAACCACTATCCTAAGTTTAATTGACATCAGTGGAGCATTAATTGCCATCATCCCAGTCATACCCACACCTACCTACAGTCAAGGAGGCTAACTTAGCCTTCCCTATAATCAAGGAGGATAACTGGAGCACTCCAGGGGTGATCTGTGTGACATTAATGCACCTAATTTCTAACTGGTGGTTACTTTCAGTTCAACCAATCAGTTACAGTCAGTTAAGGCACCTCCATTCATTAAATATATTATTTAATGATTATTTTAATGATTATTTATTATTATTTAATGAATTGGAGTGAACAAGGCGTCTTCACCAACTTCTGATGGTCAGTCCAGCTTCAGTTAACCTCATTAGGGTTTATTGGAGTCATGGAGTACTAGCACTTGATGATTGGATTGCTATGACATGTGTTTGATCTCCTTCAGTTGAGATTGAGTCATTTATTGCACTCCAACTTTAGTTAGGGTTTGGTGAGTCAATTAGGGTTTTGGTCAAGTGGTTAACTAAGTGAGATTGCATGGCAAAGAGTTAGTTAAGCTAGACTCACTCATTCAATTCTAATTGTCCCTTAGGTATTCGAATTCTTCATGGAGTTAAGCTATTGCTATGCATGGAAATTGTAGTCCTTTATTGTTTATATAATATACATAGAAGAAACCTATTTGGTATTCCATTTATTGCTAATTCATGATTATTTGTTAATTATTCTTTGATGATTTTGATTCCTAGTTCCTAGATCTTGTGCAAGAATTAATATGGTATTAGAGCTTACGGCGGGATGAAAAACAATCTCTCAAAAACAAGATTTTTGACAGATTTCTCCATGAGAAGTGAGCAATAGCTCAAAATTCCAGCATTGCACCAGAAGCCAAGGCTTACCACTCAATATCCCAAGTAAAGAGCTTGTTGATCAAGCTTGCTTGATTGACTATGATGTTTGTGATGAAAGCCTATAATGTGCATGCTTTCTGACCTTACGGTTCTTTTTTGTTTTTATTTGTAGGTTTTATCAGGTACAACTTCAAATGGACTCATCAATCCCTCCTCTCACCCCATTCACAAGCTATTCGGAATGGAAGCTGAAGATGATTGCATATATCAAGAGACAAGGTCTCTATGAGGTGTCTATTGGAATTGGAAGAGAGACTTATGAGAATGAGAATGACTGGCTAAATGACACTGACAGAGCTTTTGGATCAATATCTCTGGCCCTTGATGATAGCTTGTACTACCTTATTTGTTCTGCTGATTACTTAAAGGAAATCTGGACAATATTGGACAAAACCTTTGGCAAGAACAATGAGGATCATAATAGTACTTTGGAGACCACATCTAGCACCACGAGATTTATTTACTCAAAAGTATCATCCTCTACTCTCTCCGATGAAGTTGTTCAATATGAAGATGAAGCAGAATCTTCTACACATTCAATTCGAATTGAAGAAAGTCTCCATGAACTGACTCCTTCTCCTGATGCTCCGGAAGTTCATGAGATCTCTGATATCTCATCTTCTCATATTGCTGAAATAGAAGAAGACATTCGAATCTCTGATATTGAATAAAAACACTGCTGCACTTCCATGCAAACATTCATCGGTGATTTTCCTTTGAATTCTGTGCAAAATTTACCAGTAATTGCTTCCGAAAGTGAAGAGAAATTTGATTTTTATTCCGCTAATGTTGATGCTGGTGTGAAAATATGTAAAAACTTGGATATTTTGGAAGAAATATCAGATTATAAGAGTGACACATTTGCTCCCCATGATCTAGATCTTCCAGCAAAATCCTGCCGGATTGCATGCATCAAAATTCAGAATTTTGAAGAAGAAGAACACTGTGCATCCACCGTCTCGATTGACCATAATTTTGGATCTGATATGAACCTTATTGGGTCTGATATGATCTTATTTGGATCTGATCTGATATTTCTTGGTTCAAAATCTTAGGTACATAAACCTTCAGTACTGCTTGTAGTTGTTCTCATCAACGGTGTGAAGAAACAAGTACCGCAAGTCTCCTTCGAAACTGTTGCTGGGGATTTGATTTCATTTAATAGTTTTGGATCTGTTATGAACTTATTTAGATCTGATTTACATTCTCATCTGATATTATTTTGTTCATATTTTAAAATCCAAGATATTTCAGTCATGCTTGTAGCTGCTCTCACCAATTCCGGTGTGAAAAATCAAGTACCGCAGTTCTTCTTCAATTCTGCTGTCGGGGATTTGGTGTTAGTTTCCTCCTGTGAGGTTGCTGATATTTTATTTTGTGAGTCACTAGATATTTCTGAAGCTATATAAGATTATGGAGCTCAAGAATTCGCTCTCCAGAGTCCTAGGGATTCTCTACCTTTGGTCACAAGATCATCTCCTCACAGAACTAGTAAAGAGGAAGACATTCTGCATCCGCATGAACACTTGCTCCTAAGATTTGGGGCTGATTTTACCAGTCATGGTTTTATGTTCAAGGCTGCAACATATCAGTTTCTTGAGTGTTCCACACATGGTTCGAATCCTCAAAAACCTTTTCTCTCTCTTCAGATGATTTCAGTTTCTCTACATGGGTCCAGTTTTCACCGTGCAACTGTTTGTATTTCTGATCCAGTTGAGTGCATTGTTATTCTTCCAAAGTGGAAGATTCCTCCAGACATCTTCACCAAGAGTTTTTCAGAAAAGAAGTTCACTTACCTCCGTTCACTGTTGGGGGTGAGTTCATCAGGGTGATCCAGACTACTTTCAGTGTTCATCTTGAGGGGGGGTTTTTTCCCACTGGGTTTTCCTTCTTTATCTCACTTAGTTTTTTTTAGCATTGCTTCAGTTGCTTTATTGTACAGGGTGACCTATGGCCTTAGTTTCTAGGGCCCTAACATTTTATGCATCTATGTTTTCTAACTCTTCCTGAGTATAGCTTAAGGGGGGGTGTTGGAGACATCTACCATCATACACACTCTTTCGGTCAAATTGGCCTAGTTAAACCACTATCCTAAGTTTAATTGACATCAGTGGAGCATTAATTGCCATCATCCCAGTCATACCCACGCCTACCTACAGTCAAGGAGGATAACTTATCCTTCCCGACAGTCAAGGAGGCTAACTGGAGCACTCCAGGGGTGATCTGTGTGACATTAATGCACCTAATTGCTAACTGGTGGTTACTTTCAGTTCAACCAATCAGTTACAGTCAGTTAAGGCACCTCCATTCATTAAATATATTATTTAATGATTATTTATTATTATTTAATGAACTGGAGTGAACAAGGCACCTTCACCAACTTCTGATGGCCAGTTCAGCTTCAGTTAACCTCATCAGGGTTTATTGGAGTCAGGCTGTACTAGCACTTGTTGATTGGATTGCTATGAAATGAGTTTGATCTCCTTCAGTTGAGATTCAGTCATTTATTGCACTCCAACATCAATTAGGGTTTGGTGAGTCAATTAGGGTTTTTCTCAAGTGGTTAACTAAGTGAGATTGCATGGCAAAGAGTCAGTTAAGCTAGATTCACTCATTGAATTCGAATTGTCCCTTAGGTATTCGAATTCTTCATGGAGTTAAGCTATTGCTATGCATGGAAATTGTAATCCTTTATTGTTTATATAATATACATAGAGGAAACCTATTTGGTATTCCAGTTATTGCTAATTCATGAGTATTTGTTAATTATTCTTTAATGATTTTGATTCCTAGTTCCTAGATCATGTGCAAGAATTAATATCATGACATACAGTCTAAGCATGTCCTCTACAATCTAGTTTACCCATTATGTCTTCTTGTCTGTTTGCAGGTAGTAAGCAGTACTAAAGTTCAACTACATCTCTAATCCGAAGAATAAGGATCTCCAAAAATTCCTGGTAAACTTTGCAACTCGATCCAAGAGGATTGATTTGGGTATCCTGTGCAATGTAAATTTATCCTTAAAGAAGATGTCGACAATGTGTACTTCCTTGTAGGTCAACTTCACTGAAATGAAGTGTGCTTCTTTTGACAATTTTTCAACTACTACAAAGATAGAATAATTTTTCTTCTTACTCTTAGATAGACCCCTGATAAAATCCATACTAATGGCCTCCCACTTCCATTCTAGAATGGGTAATGGATGAAACAACCCTAAAGGATGCTAGTGCTCAGCTTTGACCAGTTAACATTCTTGAAATTTTGTGATAAACAATGCTATGGAAGCCTTTAAATTAGGCTATAAAAAGTGTTTCTTTATTGTGGATATCATCTTTTTATATCCTAGATTCCCTGAGTAGGTTGTCTGATGAAATTTCATGATGATGCTAGAACTAATGTCCCCTCTATTTGGAATGTACAATCTCTCTTTGAACCATAATAGTCCTGTTTCGTCTACCTTGTACTCTTTTTGTTGCTGGAACAACCTGTCATCTTGAATATTCTTGAGGATTTCAACATAGAAAGGGTCAACTCTGTTGGCCTTTCTAATCCTCTCATGTAAATATGAATCGGTTTGACTTAAAGTCACCTCATATATCATATGAGCTCGTCGGCTCAAAGCATCAACAATTTTGTTCTCCTTTCCCTTTATATGTTTTAGCTCAAAATGGTACTCACTAAGGAATTCTAACCATCTAGCTTACGTGGCATTCAAAGCTAGTTTCTCAAATAAATACTTCAGACTCATATTCCCTATTTTCAGAAGGAATTTCTTCCCAATGAGGTATTGCCTCCACATGTTCAAGGCATTGATGATGGCTTGTAACTCAATATCATGGGTAGGTTAGTTATGTTCATGTTCTTTTAACTTGCGCGATTCATAAAAAAATTGTGTAATCATTCTGTAGTAGGACTCCTCCGATCCATTCCTTGCTTGCATCCATGCAAACAATGAAATCCCCATCGAGATCTACAATTCATAGTATTGGTGCCATCGCCAAAATTTACTTAAGCTTCTGAAAAAATTTCTTCGCACTTTGTCGTCCATAAGAACTTGTTTTCCATATTTTTCAAATAGTTCATGGGACAATCTATCCTCAAAAAGTTCTCAATGAACTTTCAGTAGTAATCGACTAATCCCAAAAATGAGCTAATGTCGGTGTGCCAATCCTCTATGGCATTAATATTTTCTAGGTCCACAACTATCCCCTTCTTGAAGATGATGTGACCCAAGTACTGTACATGTGGTTTGTAAAAATCACATCTACTAAAATTGGTGTAGAGCTTGTGTTCCTGTAACACCTATGGAACTATGCAGAGGTGCTCCTTTTGTTTCTCTTTACTCTAAGAGTAAACTAGGATATCATCTATAAATATTCAAAAACAAATTTATCTAGGTATTTACTGAAGATACTTTTCATCATACACATAAAGCTCACGTGTACATTGGTCAACTTGAATGGCATTACTACAAACTCGTAGTGGTCGTACTTTGTACGAAAGACAGTTTTGTGAATATACTTGTCATGAATCTGTATCTGATGGTACCCAGATCATAGGTCAATATTCAAAAATATTTTGGATCCTCCTACTTGATTGAACAAGTCATCGATCCTAGGGAGTGGGTATTGGTTCTTGATGGTCATATTATTAAGTTGATAGTAATCGATGCACATCTGCATCATAGCATTCTTATTCTTTACGAAACGTATCGGTGCTCCCCAAGGGGACAAACTTGGTCGGATATATTCCTTCTCAATCAACTCTTGTAACTGTAGTTTGAGTTCCACAAACTTTGGTGCGCTCATGTGATAAGGTGATTTTTAAGCTGGAATTGATCCTAGTGTCCGTTCTATGGAAAAATATAAGTCTTGTTTCAGTGGTAAACTTGGGATTTCCTCAGGAAATACATCCTTGAATTCTATGAGAACTTGAAAGTCCTCGATGTGAAGTTCTCTTTTAGCTTCTATGCCTTGGATGTTTACTACAAACAGTTTGCAACCTTTCCTAATGTAGTTATTTGCTTGTAATGCTGATATCTACTTTACAAAAACCTTCTTAGGTATGCCTTGAATATCTACCTAATTCCCTTGGCTATCTGTACACAAGATTGACATGTGTAAACAATATTTCATGGAATGGTGTTGTTCCAACTAGTACATGATGATAAGTATATCATATGATCCTAAGGGTAGGATGTTCATGTTTATTCTAGCAGGAAAACCATTTAGTTTTACCTCGTAATCTTTAAATATTTCAGAAACCTTTTGTTTCGTATCCATGGCTAATTTCACGAACCAGGGTTTCTCATGTTTAACTTTGTCTATTTTGCATACATCCACAGTTTTAGGAGATACATAGCTTCGACAAGCATTCGAGTCAATCAATATTGAAATAGAATTGTTGGAAACCTTACCTTCTATCTCAACCATGGTATCCTGATGGCCTCCCTGTTTACCATCCAAGGATGCATAGATCCACGGTGTTCCATCTATGTCCTCTACCATTGGTTCTTCTTGCATCTTGTGCAAGAATCCATTGGTCTTGTTCTTACAATCTCGGGTATACTAGGGCCCTTAGAATTTCCATCATTTGATTTACAATGGGGAAACATTGGCTCCCCCATTTGTTGTTGGTTTGTTAGCATTCAGAGCTGGTACATATGGCTTCATACCTGTTTTGGTTAAGTTCTTAGTGGTTGTAAAACTCTTTTTTTGTTTTCTGTAAGGTGGTGGGTTGAAGCCCGGTTTGCAGTTGTCCAAGAAGGTCCTAGACCTAACTCTGCTTCTATTGATGTTCTCTTGCATCAGCTGTCCATGCTCATAGAAAATCCTAGCTTTGTGTAGGGTGGTGTCCAATGTTTTCGGCATGTCAAATTCAATCCTCTCTTGAAAGTTGGGAGGAAGACATCCTAAAATCTATTGTATTTTCACTCTCTCGTCCTTTATGTAAGGCACATAATGTTAAAGATCCAAAAATATGTTAATGAAAGCATCCATAGTAATGGAACCCATCCTTAATTTGTGAAATTCTTTCACCTTTCTCTTGAAGAACCTTTCCGACATGTATTTATTTTGAAAAATTTGGCGAAAATTACTCCATGGAATTTCTCTTACCTCATCTTTCTTTGTATTCTTTAGGTCTCTCCACCATATATCTTGTTTTACATTTAAATTATAGATGTCTAGACAAGATTTCATCTCACTAGAGTAGTCATGTTGATGCAGGAGCATTAGCTCTCAAGACCAACTACTAAATTTATGATCGGACTTTAATCTTTAGACATTTTCCCAAGGAGGGGTCAGTTGTAGAGACATTATAAACTTTCATGTAAAGTATTTTATTTTCCTAGCATGTCTAGCTAGGATAAAATATCTAATCTAATAGGTGTCAGTAAAGGATGATTCATGTAACTAATGTGACGCGGGAACGTCGTTGAATTCTAGCAATGTGATGAGTTGGTCACGTGTTGTGGCATCTTTTTGGTTGTTTAAGGAGTCATAGTTTGTTAGCGGTGATAGGAATGATGGAGGATCATGACTCCCTGTGTGGAGATAAAGTCGCAGTCTGTTTTGTTGAGACAGAGACATTTTCATAATGTTGTGTACTTGTTTGTTTGTTTGTTGTAGGACCACTAGTGGGGAAAGTAACAGTTTAGGTTAAATAGGAAGATTAGAGAGGTAGAGGGGCTTCCGTTCTTCAGGGTAGAATCCCAATTTGCAGAAGGGAAGGTCAGACCTGCGTCTTACTTCCACTTGTAAATATTTTGGAAAGATTGAAGAGGGAGAGCCAATCTATGTGTCTGTTCTATTGCTTAATAGAAGGATTAGTTGTGTGTTTGCAGTGTGGTTAGCCTAGATGCATTTACTTGTTTGAATGATGTATCTGTGCAGAGCCGAATTCGATGGTTTTTAGAACATCTATGTATTTATATGAATTAGTTGATTCACACATGAATTTGTTGCTTGAATAGTTGAAGTAGATCATAAATACATGCATAGAAGTGTTAGGATAATGTATATTAAAGATTGCAGACTAGATTGATCGTTTCTCTAATCAATCGACGTAGCACACAGATTCTCTGTCATTAACAAGTTTGCAGAGAATGAATGGTGGGAATTGCGTCCCCAGATGAAGATTTGACGATCCAGG
The DNA here is from genome assembly GCA_001517045.1 of Pseudotsuga menziesii. Classification (NCBI taxonomy): domain Eukaryota; kingdom Viridiplantae; phylum Streptophyta; class Pinopsida; order Pinales; family Pinaceae; genus Pseudotsuga; species Pseudotsuga menziesii. The sequence continues at coordinate 517,369 of LPNX010897669.1, forward strand.
AAAGATACGCAATAGATGTTGTGAGAGCGATAATGGATCTACAAAGATCTATGATATCCACATTAAAGAGTAGATCAATGGTCGTGGAGAAGGACACAAAGATATGACAGTTGGAAAAATTGCGGAGGCAAAGTGGTGGAAGGGAAGTGGCGAGGGAGAAACTTTGGAAAGTTGAAATCCCACATCCCAAAACCTCCATATCGAAATTCTATTGTGGAAGGAAAGTTGCGGGGGAGAAACTTTGGAAAGTTGGTGGGAATATCGCATCTTGCAACCCCAAGGTGGAAAACCTGTTGCAGAAACAGAATATCGGGGAGGTGATTTTAGAGCAGAACTTCTCTGAGGGATAAATTTGGTAATCCTACTAAGTGTAGGAGCCACTAGATCCTAGAGGTGCTGGTTGGGTTGGTTGTGGTTGACCCGACCTGACCCATTTTTGTATCAGAGCAGGAAAATATTTCTTGCATGTTGTAAAATAGAAGCAACTTCCAAGTAGAACTGGATAGAAGTTGTTGAGAAATTCCATAGTTGTAATTGTGTGTATAATTTCTGAAAGGGTGAGGCGATCTAGAAGATAGAGATATAGAGGAGAAAGTATTTCTCCAAAGGTTTAGAGGAGGTGAACCTGCGACACCAATAGTTCGAGCTAGAGGAAGAAAGCTGATGTGGTGTTAGTAGAAGCTTGATTGCAGCTCACTAAATGGGCATGAGGAGAATCTCAGTGATACATGAAGGAAGAGAGTAATTTTACTATGGTGAATAGATAAAGAACCCGAGAACAAGAGAGTGTTCTATAAAGGTGCAAAGACAGACCAGTAGCAGTCTGAAAAGAAGAAGAGTTTGCATCCAAGTGGAGAAGAGGCTTGTATCCTGAGAAATAAGTTATAGGCATAGATATATACATTGGGAGGAGTGTATGCATGCAAGGGATAGTATAAGGAGTGAATACATCTCAACAAAGAAGTCATAGTCTTTGAATATGGTGATGAAGGAAACTAGTGAGGGTTTCTGAGATAAAGTGAAGTGTGGCCAAGGACCTGGTATTTCAACTAAGTATTGAAGTACAAGAGAAAAGTTATGTTCTCATGCAGATGAGTTGTGGGAGAAAGCATAGAGAATTTCTCAGGAGGATTCTAGAAAGAGGACCAGTACTTTCCTAAAGACCAATCATAGCGGAGGTTTGGTGAGATGAGGTGTAGCATGGAGAACTACTACTATAGAGGTTATTACAACTCATAGAGAGTGAAAGAAACTCAAGAAGATGACTATTGATAGTCATAGAAGAGGTTCAGGAGGTAGCCACAAAGGGAGGAGATAAAATGCCAAGGAAAATGGTTGAGATAAAGAGTATGCAAGAGAGAAGGTTGAGATAAAAGTCTGTCTGGAAGTAATGATGGAGATGTTAGAGAAGGAGGAAGACCAAAGATGTGGTTTTGTTGTGAAAAGAAAGTTGAAGTGGAATAAGCTATAAAGGAGAGGATAGAAACTGATGAATGCTCTTTATGAATAAGAGATACTCAAGGAAGGTGAGTGTCTGAGGGAAGTCTTGAAGATTGAAGCTTCAAGTGATACCAAGAGGTCTCAATGTTTTGAAACTGATATTTTGTGTGTGCTTATAGGTACAAAGAATGAGGAAATACAATTTGTAAATATTGTCATAACAGATGAAGGAAGAGGGCAGAATCTGAATTATATTCAGGAAGAAAATGAGACAATTGAGTCTCATGTACATGGACATGCATAGCTATGTGAAAGAAATGGTTTCTAGCTTACTATTAAAGCTGGAAATAAGGAAGAGTTGGCATATGATGATGACCAAGAACTGAAAGAGACAAAGGAGGATGTCCAACATTCAGATTTTTTGCTTGGGGAAACTGAAAACAAGGTTATTGAGGATTCTCCGAGTCTTATAGAAGACTTGGAATAGGCAGAGAAATATTTGGTGATAAAATAATCAAATAAGACAATTCGGCCTTATGACTGTAATGATGACAACTTGAATGTGTTTGTAGTTTTTATAGAAAACAATCCATCTCTTGGAGTTGTCTCAAGTAAAGATCAAGTTTGTCTAGTAAGGCATAACAAAGTGGAAGATGTCAAGCATGAATATGCAGTGCTTGAAGAAGATGATAGAGAGATGTTATTTCTGGAGAACCTGTTAGAGAAATCTGAGTCTAATTGTGAATGGAAACCTCAGGTAAACAAGCTATGTTTTAACAGTTTTGATGAAGAGATGAAGCACCCTGAGGGGTGCATAGGAAAAGATGAAAGTCTGAAAGATTTAGCCAGTTTAGATGGGAAAATAGCATTGTTTTCAAGCAATGACAAATTAAAAGATGATTTATTGCAATAGAAGGAGTCTATAGAGTCCTTAATTAATACAAGGCAACAATATTATTGGGGAAGAGGCATTCATGTCTTATGAGAAGAATTTGTTCATGCTAAGGACAAAGAAGATTTGGTTTACTTAGAAATCCAAGGTAAGAAAGATGGACAGACATTTGGGACTACCAAAACAACAGAGAATCAAAATTCTATTTTGATAGAGAGGGATGAGATAGTGTCACAGAAAAATTTGGTTAGTGACCAGAAGGAAGAAATCCATAAGGGAGAAAGTGAGGCTACTGTGTCTCAAATTGAAGATGAAACAGTATTGGGACTAAGGAAGACTGGATTGACTGATAGAAATGGTCAAAGAATTGAAGGGAAATTACGAAATATTTTCAAGACAGAGGCAGAGAATAGTTTTGCTAGCATTCATGAAATGCAACATACTGATGAAATACTTGAAGGGAATCAAGTAGAGAATAATGTTTGAAGTAATGGAAGGAAGCATTGGAACAAGAGGAAGAGAGTTATGTTGAAGTTAATGATCAACATACTGATGATGTGTTTGATATGAGTCAGGAAGAATGTGAATGGTTGAAGAGTTTGCTGAAAAGGATTGCAGTCAATAAGATGGAAATGTCTCAAGTTTTGGCTGAGACAAAAGTAGATATTATTTTTCTAAATTATGTTATGTTAACTAATATGTAGAGTAGTGTGAGTGACTATGTTGTTCCAATTAGAAAACTAAGAGATAAATTACTTTTTGAAAGTAAAATTGCAGACAAGGAGTAGAAGAAGGATATTGCAGAGGGAGATGCTTATCAAAGCATACATGAAGTAAGGGTGGAAGCAATATCACAAGCAGTGTCTAGTGAAATACCCATAGAAATATTTAGGGTAGTATTCAAAGAAATTCTGAAAGTAAAAACATGAATTGGGTTAAGAAAAGTTGAAGAAAATGTTCAGCAGTTTAGAGATGAATGGGAAAAGTGCAGCAGAGTGAGTGGCATACTGCAAAAAAAAGAGTTGTTTATAGCAACAAACTGAATTGAAAGGTTCCATAGATGAACTATGGAAGTTAATGCAAATACCTAAGAAGAGTTACAACAGAATGAAGAAAGAATTCCACCGTGGAATTATTTGGAAAGTGAAGAATGATGAAGGTAAATATAGTGGAGTACTACAGCAGGAGGTTTGGAATCCTGGAAGGTTACAGCCAAAGAAAAATGAAGATAGTGGAGCTTATGGACAAAAAAAAAAAAATATTGGGATACAGGAAGATGTGGGCTAAAGATGCATAATCAGGAGATCATGTCTTCTTTCTACTTTGGGAGTGTTATGCATGAGCATTAGCTCTCAAGACCAACTGCTAAATTTCTGATCGAACCTTAAGCTCTAGACATTTTCCTAAGTAGAGGTTAGTTGTGGAGACGTTGTAAGAATTCATGTAAAGTATTTTATTTTCCTAGCAAGTTTAGATAGGATAAAATATCTAATCTGATAGGTGTCAGTAAAGGATGAGTCATGTAACTAACGTGATGCAGGAGCATAGTGGCATGCCAACAATGTGATGAGTTGGTCACATGCCGTGCCATATTTTTTGTTGTTTGATGAGTCATAGTTTGTTAGCGACAATTGGAATGATGCTGGATCATGACTCCCTACGTGGAGATAAAGCTGTAGTTTTTTGTGGAGACAGGGACATTTTCATCATGTTGTGTACTTGTTTGTTTTTCGATTGGAGGACCACTTGGTGGGGGATGTAAAAAGTTAGGTTAAATAGGAATATTAGAGAAGTAGAGGGGGTTATTCTCTTCAGTTCTATTCTTCATAGTTAAAATCCCAATTCATAAAAGGGAAGGTTAGACCTACGTCTGACTTCCACTTGTAAATATTTTGGAAAGACTTAAGAGGGAGAGTCGAATTGTGTGTTTTTTCAATTTCTTAATAGAAGGATTAGATGTGTGTTTGCAGTGTGGTTAGCCTAGATGCATTTACTTGTTTGAATGATGTATCCATGCAGAGCCGAATTCGGTGGTTTTTTGAACATCTATGTATTTGTATGAAGTAGTTTATTCACACATGAATTTGTTTCTTGAATAGTTGAAGTAGATTGTAAATGCATGCATAGAAGGGTTAGGCTAATGAATCTTAAATATTGCAGTCTAGATTGATCGTTTCTTTTATCAATTGGCACAACACGTACATTCTCCGTCATTAACAAGTTTGCAGAGAATGAATGGTGGGGATTGAGTCCGCAAATGAATATCTGACGGTCCAGGAGAAATCCACAATGGAAGTTGTGAGAACGATAATGAATCTACAAAGATATGTGAGATATGTATCAAAGAGTAGATCGATAGTCATGGATAAGGCCACAAAGATCTCACGGTTGGAAGAATTACAGAGGCAAATTGTCAGAAGGGACGTTGCGGGGGAGCAACTTTGGAAAGTTGACATCCCGCATCCTGCATCCCACAACCCACATGCGGAAGGAAATTTGTGGGGTAGCAAATTTAGAAAGTTGGCTGGCATCCCGCATCCTGTAACCCGTAAGCGAAAATATTGTTGAGGAAACAGAATTGTGGGGAGGTGATTTTTAGAGAATAATTTGGCTGAGGGTTAAATTTGGTAATCTTACTAAGTGTGGGAGTCACCAGGGCCTGGAGGTGCTAGTTGGGTTGGCTGTGGTTGACCCGGCCTGCACCATATTTACTCAGAAATATTTTCTCATACCTAGAAGCCATTCTTCAGCTTTATCCGCTGTGTTCATCTCTCCTTCATAGGTTGGGGTTTTTATCTTTTTGAAATCTCCCTGGAGATTATCGTCATTTTTCTATTTCTTTCTAGAAGGAGAAATAAAATCATTACTAGAAGTACTGTGGCAATCTCTTTCTAGAGGTTTAGGGGTGTGTTCTTCTTTTCCTTCTTCCTTTGGGATGATGGTTCGTTTATGACATAAATATTTCTTGAACTTGTTGGTTGGATGAGTGGGTTTTCTCAACAGGTTTCCTCCCATCATGTCCCACAACAAAGCTTCATTAATTGCGTGTTGCTATTTTCTTTCATTCATGTTATCATCCTTCAGACTCTGTAGGTCAGCTTAAATACTTTGTATGGATTTCAATATATCAGAATTTAATTTAACCACCAGTTCCTCTTCTTGGGTGGGGCTATTCAACTTTTCTTTCCGGCTCTTGTCTTATTCTATTTTCATGATTTGAACTATTCTTTGAATCCTACAATTACAAATTTTTAATAACAGGAAAAATTTCTATTAGTTAACAAAATCTCAAAACATACTTTATTTTCTGCAACAAATGTTTGACACACCCATTAGGTCTCTTAGTGTGGAAACGGGGCTCTGATACCACTTGTAATGTCCCTAAAATTAAAATAAAATAAAATTATAGGCTAGCTAATTACTATCTATTCTAGACATTAATTCATCTTCTGCGGAATATGTCGATCTGTGTTTTCTACACCGAAGTGACGTAAGCTGTCCTTACCATTCCTATATTTTTTTCCAATGTGATTACTACTGTAATTATGTAATATGTTTATGTTACTTGAACTAGTTTAGATGATTACAACGCTTATTGATTATTTCTTATCATGCAAGTGTGTGTGTTTGTTTAGTTATATCTTACTTCCTGGTTATAAGTTTTTTTCATTATTTATGGGAAGTCCTTACTTATCTTTAATTGTCAAAGGTTGGAATGGAGGGATTTGGATCCCTGATGGGACCACTTTGAGAGGTAACTGGTTCTACTTGTTGTTACGAGGTTTACTTAGTTCATTTTTAACTAAAGAAAACTTTTGCTTCCTTTGTGCAGGTTCATTAGATGGTGAAAAATTGCTACGACAACTAAACTTTGACATGTTATCTATGCTATACTATTCTATTCCTTTTGAAGATGACAACACTAGAATCCTTGCCTAACTATTCCACCTACTACCGATTATTTTAATGATTACGCAGAGTTGGGGTTTATCAGATCTGCATCTATCTAGTTAACATTATTATTGTGGCTTAGGACTTGATAAATTTTATTCCTATGCTTAATATTTATAACATATGGTTTTGAATGTTTTTATGCCTAAATGTTAGAGGCTTAAGTAATGAGACTTAATCATATTGTATTAAAGTTTATTTGCAACATGATATATATGAAGAGCCATTCATGGCATATTCTATATGCTATAAAACCTTGGCTTATCTATGTCAACGAGGGTTATGATGGTTGTTCCAATACAAAATCACATTTGTGGGTTTTAAACTATAGCTGTGAGGGTAAATGACACGACGTTGGTGGTGGATAGGGTGGCGGAGTAATCACTCCTTGGTATGGGTGAAATAGAACCCTATTCTTGGTCTGTCGTGGATGAGAAAACCATTTGTCACTGTTGTGGTTTATTTCTATGTTCAACTCTCTTGTTTTGTCACAGCGTGAAGGATCAATTCGCCCTACGCTTTGGAAGGTATGTTCTCCACTTGGGTTGGAAACAGTATAACTTTGTTGTTATTAGGTGGAGGTTTTGCATACTTCTAGCATGCCTCTGTTTCTTTGTATAGGTGACAAGGATTCAATTCGCGGGTCGTGGTGTCTACTAGGTCATTTACGATAGCCTTCATGGGTAATCTCTATAAAAAATATTAACCTATTACCTCTTCATATAGATATTTTAACAAAGCTTTTAAGCTTCATGTTGTAAAGATTAATGTGGTGAATATCTTGAATGTGGACTTTCTACTGTATGGGACTTATTTCCTTTAATGAGAATCTAGGGATGCATACGTAAATATTATTTCAAATGTGGGCCTTCAGCCATGTCTATAATAATTTTGATGTTTATAATTTACGTCGGTTTTGGTGTGTTAATGGAAGTTTCATGTTTTGATTTTAAACGATGAGTTTAACTTAAGGCAGTGCCATTTCTTGCAATGGCACCTTTGTCGATTTGCGACTGTATATAGTTTCTTACTGGAAAATGTTATTTAAATGGTAATTTATGATTTAAGTTACATGATTGTGGCTATTTATGGATATGGCCATAATCTTGGCTTATTGTTGTCAAAATGTAAATGTCGTGGCTAGGATAGCAGAGACAATAGGTTCTTTTAAATGGATTCTGTTGGTGTTTTTTTCAAAGATTTGGGTTTTGTCTTTAATGGATAATTTTAGTGGGGATTTTACCTCTCTTCCGTGAGCCTTGATGATGAAATGCAACATTTATATTTTATTTGGTTTAATGTGGAACATTGACATAGCAATGATTTTAATTACGTCTTAAAACTGGGTTTTGGGTTCGAGATTTCTAGCTATGATTTGAAGCCTTATGTGAAATATGCATCATGTGTAAATTTTTGATGGTTAATCCTTATGTATTTTAGTTTCGGTGGTGTAGTTTACTATCAAATTAAGTGGAAAATTGTAAAGCTTTACAGTGTTGTCATTTTTGCAAATCGAATCCTATAGGATTTGATTCCTTCCATCGTTTGATATAACCTTCATTTCAGAACGCGAGCCTACAGGATTCAATCCTAGGCTGTGTGGGTTGGTGGTTCAATGTTGTAAGAGTGGGTTTTTTCATGGTAGAAGTGCCGACAAGATTCGATCATGAATCCTTTTAAATGGATACAATATTCAATAATGTGTTTGTATTATGTTTAAGTTTGATTCTTATCTTGATGGTAGATAGTATGATTATTGTTCATAATAAATCGTGCCTATGGACCTTGACAGGCCTCGATGGATGGCATAGTATGTAGGTAAATTTATAAAGTTGGAAATATTGTTTGGGGTTTGTTTATGTTTAATTGGTAGGTTTTAAAATAGGTTAACTATGTTTATTTTATGTTTTTGTTATAATATTTAATGTTTCAACAATGATATTTAAGTTATACTTTTATGCATAGAATTTATGCTATAGCTTGCAAGTACTCATTTTGATGGATAACAATAAAACAAACATGCTGACAATATGAAATCTTCCATCAGATAAAAAGATACAGAGTTGTTTTTTTTTTAAATAGTTCCTTGGTTGATTGTTTCTTCTTTTAGAGTTAATAATATCTATTTACCTAAACTATGATGTTTACCATTGTGTTTGAACTTTAAAAAGTAAATAGGAAAATCTAGCTTGAATTAATAATCTAGCCTTTGTTACAAGAAATACATCTGTCAGGGAAAATTGTATTTAACATGTAAGTGATGGAAGAATAATCTAGAAAATAACATACTAGTATATATTGAAAATTTAATCTCCTCATTTATTAGGAACACCTATGTAAATTGCAAGGGAAAAATCAAGAACCTCATACCTACAAGTAGAATCTATTTTAATGGCTAGAAATCTTGCATACTTAAATACCCGGCATTAGTAAGTTCATAGATAGATTGGACCTCTCTTTAGATAATCGAAAATTGGAACCTACCATGTTCCACCTAACCATGACCTAGAACCATTCCTGGTTTCAATACGGATCCCCCCAATATGGTTCCAACATGCAAGTATCTTAGATATCCTAAGGTAAGGATTCCCTATCTGGGATATCAGGTTCTGTATCAATTTCCTTTTTCCTCGTAGGGAAAAATGTTATTCAAGAAGTACGCTCTTGAATATAATTAGGTATAATTATGGAATAATCCAATGTCCCCCAAGCCTCTATTTGGCTTGGGTTTTTATAGACATACTTTTCAGGAAAATGGGTAGTCAAATCAAGAATCATTTGATTTCTTGAAATAACCCTTTTTATTTAATTTATTTAATTTTAATATTTATTTAATTTAACTTATGGTGTCCCTCAAATATTATCTCCACAATTTTCAGCACAACACCTCTTTCTTCCAAATCTCTAGTTTAAAGCAACGCCAAGTTCGGAAATAGTCTTCTCTATGCGGAATCGAAGGTTGTTATTTCAGTTACTTGGGGTGCTATTAATTCATTTGTGTGTGTATGTTTTGGTTGAGAAATAGTAGTGGTTTTGGCCGAGGATATGTAACAAAATATATTTTGTATAATTGGTATATTGTAACAACAATGCCCATGGTGATTAAGATAAGTGTGATTTCAAGCTTGGTTTTATTAAAATAAAAATATTATATCAGTTTCATAGACCTGATGCAAATGATACAAACTGTATCAAAATTGCTACATGTAGGTGGCTCAAGAAGATTTATTTTTAATATGTAATTGCATGGATTCTGTATGTGTGTGGATCAATGTTGATATGATATGGTTTCTTATAGGTCATGCATTTAATATGATCCATCAATCTCATTTCAAATTCAATAGTCCATGGAGTATGGTGCTGAAAACTTTGTAATATGTTATTTTATTTTTAAAAGTGTCTTTCTAAATATGAGTTTAATGTGTTCAATGAAGTATTGAATACAATGTGCATAAGGTTTGAACATATGTATACATTTTATTTTAGTTGGAACTTAATTGTTGGATAGTTTGTTGTGAATGCAAAGTAACTGAATAAAAAAAATAGAAAATTTGTAGTTTGGTTGCAATTTTACAGATTTACATGGTAACAAGAATGTGGTTGACATAGATTTTTGATACCTATATAGTCAATGCCAAAAGACCAGTACTGTATTAGTATTGAATTTATTTTAGCATTGTGTACATAGGAAAGTAGGATTTAGATGATTGCAATGGGAAACAATAAAAACCCAGTAAACCAGAAAAGGATTTAGTTGAGATATTTTACTCATGTAATTATTAAAAGACCAAAGGTAGTGCACTTTTGGTTTCTTTACCTTCCTTGAGTGTCAAGATTAATATGGTCGTCAAGTAATGACTACATATTGATGCATTGTTCAATAATATTCTTCTGAATGAGAAGAGGTGTATGCATTCCTCTTTTGTCGTTGTTGATTTGTGAAAAGAAAAAAAAAGGGATACAGAGAATGGGAAACATCTTTCTGATAGGAATTCCAATGCTCCAGCTCATGAACTAGATCTTGTTCAAGACCAAGATTTGTTTTATCTTCTACATTGCTCTAGGGGATGCATTAAAAACACTATGTTAACTCGTATCGCTGCACTTGCTTATACCTTAAGCCATAAATCATTATGAAATTAATAACTTACATGGAATTGAATGCATTTGGAGGGATGTTGTGAGACAATGGTTACCATTTTCTTAATTTAGTGTTAAACAATACCATGCGCTTGAACCTATGATCATTTAGAAATGCTTTTATTTATTTATTTTTAACACAAACAAAATTTTAAATAAAATGAAGTAAAAAAAATATTATTCACACTAAACAATAATAAACACCATATCATATATATTAGAAAAGGATTAATTTAAACTATACTTAGCCCTATTATCACATCTCCAAAAAAATTAATGTAAATAACCTTAATTTATCATTTATTAATTATTTAAAATATTACTATATAATAACTACTTTTGAAATATAATAATATGCACATAAAGCTATTATGAACTAGAAACATACACTATAACTAGCAAATGTTTCTCTTATATAGGTATTTGTATGTGATGAGCTATGCTAACTGTCATGAGACTACAACCAACAATCAAGTTGAGGTCTGTGCATTGCTTCAGTACATCCATTGTTGTGTTCTTGTTACTCCATATGGTATCACACATCAGGTTGTACAATTATGCAGAGAGTTTCATAGCAACAATTTTTGTATTTTCATTTATTGGTGCAGGTCAGAAACCTCTTCAATTGCTCATACAACTTAGGTTAGCATGGATTTGTTTAGTACACAATGTTTAAGTTTTAGTAGTTGAAAAAAGAGTGGAGGGTGCAAGAGGGACTATTATTAACAGTAGAAGGAATTTGGAAACCAATTATGATTTTTGTCATTAAACTACAACCCGCAATCGAGTTAAGGTATATACATTCCTTCAACACCTCCATGGTATTGACTCTATAAAGGTGCATTTCCTAATAGTAATGTGGGGATCAACAATAACAATAAAGTTGATAAAAAAATAGCATGTATTGATTAAAAAACCTCTTTATGTTGATTAATTTAGAGTATCAAAACTAAAGCTTCTTGTTTAAAAAATATACATTTCTACCACATACTCTGAGAACCCAACATGAAACTAGTCATTCATGCCAATTGACCACCTCAACTAGAAAACATTTATTTAGTAGAATAGGAAATGTTGAGGCTATATTTGTCCGAATATCTTAAGTTTTAGTAATTAAATACACCATATACAATTGCATATTACTCAATGCACATCGTTAACCATGTAGCATACTAATCATCATCAATCTTTCTGACAAAGTGAAGGAATTAAAGTCATTTTTTTGTTGAACATAGTTGCAATAACAATTAGATGGAAGTTACTTTCTAGAGTTTCATGAAAAACATTGCAAAGGATCTCTTTGTAGAATCAACAAAATAAACCAAAAGAAAAAAATTGTCATTTGCAAATTGGATGAGTATTTGCAATATTGCTATAGCTAATATAGTATAAAAGTTCATCAAATAGTGCATGTCAAAGATAATTCTCAATAAAAAAACAAAACATTTGGAGCATAATGCTTTTGGAAAAGGTATTGTGCATTGCAACATCGTTGGAACAACTTCTATCTCCAAGCAATTTGCTATGGTTTGAGAAACATCATCCTGAATAATCTATTCCTAGAAACAATAAAAGGAAGAAAAACAATAAAGAAACAACATCCAATGAAAATTGAATGAGCATTTGCAGTATTGCTACAACTTCTGCATGTCAAAGGTCAAATTCAATTGTTTGTTTCCTTTTATGCAACAAACATATATGCATTTCCAAGAACAAAACTATTGCTTCTTGTTACAACTTTGAAGCACTATAGATTTTAACATGCCTTGATAGCGTGATGCATTTACATTAAAACAAAACCTTTGTAGGATGATTTTTGTCTGTACTGCAACATGGACATTCTCCTCACTCACATTCTAGTAAACATTCTTTGCAAAAATGATATATCATGTCACATTTTTTCTAGAGCTATTAAGATGAGAATCACGTACAACCATGGTTCAAAAGAAAGACTGGATTTTGTTGGACCATGGAAATGTCCCTATAATACACTACATTTTCCCTACTTTTAATCCATTCTTGCATTCCCATGACCTTATATTAATGCTTTATTAATCCATTTTTATGCTTAATTGTGGGGTTTATACCTAACGTGGTTTCCATTTCCATTTCATTGGTATTTCATGTGAATTACGATTAAACATTGGAAAATTTACATATTTTTCACTTATCTTTGAAGCTTGGACGAGTTTGATGATTTTTGCGGAACCAACTCCACACCATTTGTTGTTACCCAAGGATATTTTCCACAACTCATATGATTGAATATCAACAAAAGTGCATACGTGGTATTTTTCATATGATATATTATTAAGTCATTACTACTATTGTTATTGGTGTTGTTATTGTTACTTCTACACCATGAAGGTACCTTGGATAAACATATTCAATAGGGGTAATGCATTTTTATAAATTATTATGTTAAATTACTTGAAGATGAAAGGGACGGGTTAGTGGTAGATGAGAGTGCATATTTGGTTTATTTACAATGATTTGAAGAACTCCATGTAAAATATGATGCACCTGACAAATAAAATTTGATTTGGAGTTACTTGGGATGAGTTTTGGACATGTTATGATGAATCACATCTCTAAATTCGAGTTTGACTTTAAAGACATCCTAAATAACATGTAGGTTAGCACATGATTTGGGATTAGGTTTGAGTTTATTTTGAGATCCAAATTATTAGTAATTTTGTGAGGTATTTTGGATCTTAATGAGGATGGCTTGGATCTTCATTTATTACTTATTATGGAAAATCCATGTATAAATAAGATTTCATTCTCCATTCGAGGAGGATGACTCTTAGAGAAACAAGTTCAATTTGTGTTGGAATAAGAATTATATTTCCTTCAATCACTTTTGTGATTTAGATTGTAGTCTTAAATTTTTTCTCTTTTGTTGATTGCTATTCTTAGTTTCTATAATTTGTAATTAGACTAACGTCTTTTTATTTCTTAGCATAGGATGCATTTCACTTTGATTCGTTTATTTCTGTAGACGTAATTTTAATTCAATTTTATTTATTTATGCAAGTGTGTTAGATTCATCCATTAGCATTATTGAAACCATAGTGTGAGTGTGATTTACTTTTTTGCAAGTGCGAGTGTGTTTCAATTATGAAAGAGTGGCTATGAATTTATTTTTCCATACAGTGTGAATTAGTTTTAGTATTTAATTTTTTGTATTTTCTTTTATGTTGTGTGATTTAATTTTTTACAATACATATTATATGACCAATGATAGTGAGTAAATTGTAGCTTGCATATATTTTGCATGATGACCTTGAAATTACAAACGTTACCTTGAATTGATAATTTATGTTGTGAATTGATTGTTTTAGTAAGAAATTAATTCTCCCAACACTTTGGCATCACTGTCGGGGAGGTCATCGAAGGTGAAAAAGTACAAACTAGCATTAGTTTTAGTTTGATTTCACGGTAGATGTATTTCTGATCGTTAGGTGTCATGGTGGTAAGATGTAGTGAAGAGATACACATCGTTCGACAAACTGCAACTGGATCAACCTCATAAGGGTTCGGGAATGTAGATTATTTAATTACTTTTCAATTTATTGTATTTTATTTAAGTGATGTTTTTCTTTCCTTACATTTAATTTTCATTTCATTTTTGGTGCATCATTGTCCTCAATGGTGCAGTAAGAGCCAGCTGTATTATTAATCTCTCTTTTGCAAGAAATTGGTAAGAGGAAGGATGCACTAGTGAATGAATAATGCATTGGAGGAGGATCCAAATGAGTATAGAAACCTTCAATATCGATACTTATGTGATCATCATGGTATGTGGTTGTTTTTACACATACTTTATTTTAAAAGGCATATCATTTTTAGGAGTTCCAACAGCTCCAACAAAATCTATGCAAGTCAATCTAAGTACTCAATGCTTGAATTTTTTTGAAAAGGGATGTATTCTAGTGAATTTATATGATTACAAGAATTCACACTTATGGCGCACTTTTTGGGAGCCATATTTTATTTATTGAATTTTCTGGCATTTCTGGCTTATTGGGATTCACTAATACACATTCAGAACAATACTATTTTTAGGGACCATATGGGATTAGTTTTAAAAACTTCCTATACAAAGTATCCCTTTAATTCTAGTTTCTACTACAATTTTATTTTTTCAATTTTGTTTTCGAACGAAAAAGATATGATCAAAATGTTGACCATGGGTAGAGTAGGAAACTCAAAAATAGAGTTGTGACAGTCACATTTTGGGAGACCTAATGTATTAATTTTAAAATCCTCTTTCTATGGGGTGTTATAATATGAATCTATTTTTCAACACTATTTTAATAATTCAATTTTAATATTGTATAAAGGAGCTATGCCAAAAATACTAACTAATTGTCATAAATCTGCACTATGAAAACTCTCATTTCTCGTCTTTTCATTAGCATATTTGTCCCATTGATTATTTTTGTATTCAAAATGTGCTTCTATTTGATATACCTATATGATGTACTTTCACCTCCACTTGTAATCAAGTTAATATGTTCTTAAATGAAAGAGTTGTACTCAAAATAGTAATGATTGGTCTAGGCTAGAACTCATAAGCAATACTAGGATGAAGGATGTTACTCAGAATATATGACATATCATATCATGGAATTTATAAATCCTATTTATAATGGAAGTAACCCTCTTATTAAACTTTCATTTGGATTTGGAATAAATCAATTCAGATAAGGAGCGAAAAAATTATTAATGAAATGTTGTCAAGTAGTCCAAGGAGGACGCCACTCCTTGCTAGGTACAAAATTAATTTTATTTTGTTTGTTTTCCTTGTATTTTTTTTATAAGTACTACATGTTATTTTTTTCATAAGTTATGGATGAAGAGATGTTGTGCACCTCTCTTCTTCCATGATCTCATGTTTTATTGCAGGTAAATGGTAGGTTTTTTTGCAGGTCCTCGAATGATTGAAGAAGGCCAATACATGAAAAAGTGATTATTGAATACTAAATTTCATTCCATATGGAAAAACCATCCATATATTCAAGATTCAATATGTTTGAGTTGTTTCCTACCCAGAAGAAAACATTTTCTTGGATTAAGGACATAACAAATGAAGAATTGATGTGTAACACTTGTGAATACCAATGTTTCTAAAGTCAAGTCCGATTGTCACATCACCATCCCACTGCTACCAGATCCTTCAAGTATACCTTATGATTATTATTAGCATTCACCAACACTATGGTATGCATATGTATTTCCTTTTTCCCATTTCGATAATATGCATGCTGAAAATATCATTTGCTTATGTGGGTATCTCTAAAATCCAATGACCTTCACTAGAATATCATTCATATAACCACTACATTTAGATCAATTTCAACCTATACTCCTCCACTTCCATGCACTTTTTTTCCATACACCCTTATCCCACACCATAAAGATGTCTTTGCTCACTTACAATGCCAAGTTTCCCCATTTTCCTACCCCAGTTCCAAATAAAAGTTGATTGTCAAAACCAGTCTCACGCACCATCACACCTTTGAATGCTTGAAAACCAGCTTGCTGGCGGGTATTCCTCGATAATAATAAAATTATGACTATCAAAACCCTCTCGATGCGTTCAGAAAAATATTTTTTGAAAACCAACTTGTTGGAGGACAATGTTTGCAAATAAAATAAGAAATAAGTAATTCCATCCAGGTTTTTCTCTGAACAAATATTTCCAAGTTTCTCTTTGAATAAGGTTTCAAATTCATTTCTACATAATATTCTAGATCTACGTTATGCTAGACGCCTAGAATCCACATTGCTCCATCTTGAAAATCTTTCCATCAGTACGAACATATTAGATCTCTTACCTTTCGAATGCTAGTACATATATCAAGGAATTCATAGGTAGGTGTAGGTATGCTTGTTTTTCCTTTATTTAATTGAATTTATCTAAATGCTATGGATTTGTATTTGGAAAATCACTTGAGCCTTTTTCCATATTTCTTCCTTACTTTCCAAGTGTACAAAAAGTATTCATTTTGGGGGGGAACACCATCATCCATCATCACTATTACACCATCCATTTAATCCAAACATTTCATCTCTTCCTTTGAACCATGACATCCTTTTCTCAACTTCCATACACAAGTCCATCCCCACACCTACCCAGTTTTCCAAGCATGAAAAGAATCAAAGGATACCTTTTTGTTGTCACACAATAACAAACAATAGGAATTCTTACCGTTGTAACACAAGAACCAACACTAAGAAAATAAAAGAAGCAATTTATACACGTGGATAATCTTAGAAAACCACTGGTATAAAGGAATCTGTTGTTGGCACACAAGAACCAACAACAAGAGAGGAAATAAAAAAATATCTCAAAGAAACCCTACTACTTCTACACAAGAACCAGTAGTAAGAAGAAAGATATGGATAATCTAAAGAATATATGGGGAGAGGAACCTATGTTGCTGCCACACAAGAACCAACAGTAAGGAGAGAATTTGATACACATGCACAGGACAAAGCCACTACTAAAATATAGGAATAGGTTCCAAAAGAACCTACAATAGAAAAAATTTATGTAGAATCCATTTCTTCACAAGAATATGCTATCATATAAGAAAGGTGGAAAACAAAGGTACGATTTCTTTTATTTGTTTGCTTAGTTCACTGATACATATGATTGTTCACATCTTCAAAATTCAGCTAATATTTAAGAGCCACATTTTATATGGTGTATGGATTGTCCACCCATTTTATACATATGATAAAGGCATTTGATGGGTTGGCACACTCATAGTTCATGGATTTATTCTCAAATATGAAAATGATATTAACATTCCAGCGAATAAAAATATGCATCTACAACATTTCTGGACAGCTTTACATCTTGTGAATTCATCACTAATAACGATTTTGAGGAAGCCTGCACCAAAGAACTATATTATCTCTTCTTTTACCCGAGGGAAAATAAAATTCTTCAGTTTGGGGGAGATGAATTGTTGTGCACTCCATGGTATTTACATATCATTTCATTAATTTTCCTATTTATTCACATTTTCTAATACAAACATGTAGAAATTGATTTAAGGATATATTGTAAATGGGAAATTGGTTATTTATGAAATTACAAGGGGAGAAGAATTACATCAAGAATAACGAACTCTAAAAGTTTCAACT
Source organism: Pseudotsuga menziesii (assembly GCA_001517045.1). Classification (NCBI taxonomy): domain Eukaryota; kingdom Viridiplantae; phylum Streptophyta; class Pinopsida; order Pinales; family Pinaceae; genus Pseudotsuga; species Pseudotsuga menziesii. The sequence continues at coordinate 534,953 of LPNX010897669.1, forward strand.
AATTCCAATTCACGATTTTTAAGAAAATGGACATCATCACCTACAACCATTTTGCATTTTTCTTGATATATATGATGTGGGTTTCTTTTTTTTTGTATGGAGATGCATTGGGATAATAGAAACTTTCTTGAGAAATTTCAGCCAAGCCCAGTTTGTAGTTTGTGAGAAATAGATCCAGGAAGGTTGTTGAAACAACTACTAATACACGTGCAAAATCTGTTGATATAGACGTGTAGTGACTAATTTTATTATATATTGAAATTGGTAAGGTGGGTTGATGTGGTTTTTGGTATGGTGAAGCATGGGATTAGTATAAATATGCCTACAAAATTTCAACAAAATCCACTTTGTACTTTGTGAGAAAATGTGGCATTTCAACGATGTTTCAAAACTATTTCCACTAGTACACAATGAGAGATAAGTGATAAAAAAAATAACCAAAATACTCCTATAAATGACCACTTTTGATTTCCAAATTGTTGGTGGCTAATTTTCGTTCTCTTTTCACGCGACAAAAAATGTGGGCTTATATAGTTTGTTCATTTATACCTTGTCAACTGGTCATTAATTTTGTTGCATATTTTCTTATTAATCTGGTCATATGTTTGGTCATTAATATGGTCATATGTTTGGTGATAAGAGACTGAATATTGACCACCGAAATTTTTATTTTGTCACGTAAGGTTTTTCAGTGACACCAAAACCTGTAGATATTGATGAAAATTTGAATCCAAGCATAAGGCCCTATCATCAGGAGTGATGCTTAGTCCACATTTTTATATTCCCATAGATGAGACAGTTTTACCATGTGGTTGTACTAATACTCCAACACCCCCCTTACACGTAGCTTAGGGGAATTGAACCTGAGACCTATTTTCTGATACCATGTAAGGTTTGTCATTACACCAAAACCTTCATATGTTGATGAACATTTGAATCCAGGCACAAGGCCCTATAATTAGGAGTGGCGATTAGTCCACATTTTTTATATTCCCAGAGGTGCAATAGTTTTACCATGATGCTATACCAATACTCCAACAAGTCGTTTATATGCAAATTTTGGTAATTTCTTTGGTCACTTATCTCCCATTTGTTTGTCACTTATCTATCTTTTTTCTGTCACTAATTTAGTCATGTTATATGCAAATATTCATGGATTTTTTTATATAGGGTATGGAGGATTCAAACCACCAATATCTTGCATCTAAGGTAGGTGCTCTTCCATTGAGATAGCACCCTTAAAGTCTCTACAATAATGGAAGAAGTACCAAGCTTATTAATATACTTCATACATCATTTGTAGGGATCAATAATAAAATAAACAACAACATACTATTGATATCTAGGATGCTAAAAATCTTAAAAAACATATAACATGATTGATATAAGATGAAAAGTTGAGGATCTGATTCTCCCAATAATAAGTCCATCATAGGGATTAACATATTTATCAACCTTTCTCATAAGTTGAACAAAAACAGTAACTGCATAATGCATCATAGAATCCTTCTTTCTTATATCCATTTGAATTTCAGTTAATATATGGAAAAGGATCATACATGCAATGAGGAAGTAGTTAACACGTGAAAAATAGGGTTAGCTCAGATAAAAAAAATACACTCACATCAAAACTAAAACCAATAGAACCAACATGAAGTTAACTGCTACATTTTCTAGGCATACCTCTCTACTATTAAGCATAGTAAGAAATGTAAAAAAATTTCTTCAACTAGGTCATTCTTTATAGGAAGACAATTCAACCAGTCTAGAATAACCTTCAATTATAGACCCAATTGAACAACGGAGGAAAAGTTTTTCATAAAAGAAAAACATTTTCATTGTATATCATAATAGATATCAAATCAAATAATTCCATTCGATACACAGAATATTCATACTAATGTGGAAACAATTCCTCAACAAGGGAATATTAAATAAGAAAATTATGAATACCTATGATGCATTAATGTAATATCTTTGGTGTTCACAAATATTACCAAATGCAGATATTGTATTGTCTATTTCCATTCTATAGTCAGGAAGAGATGATGGATGACTAATAACATCATTCAACTTTGATAGATATTTCATTGTCATTGAACCAAATGAATCAATAACACACTCAAGCTGGAAAAATTGGAAATAATTAACACGATAATTATATCATGTTACACAGCTCTACCTCCAACTAAGGGTTTTATTTTTTATCCTCCATGTTTAGCACACACTCCCATTCCAAAAAATATTTATTGTAGAGAAACATAATTAATAAAAATAAATAAATAAAGATAAGAAAACCGATAGATTCCACCTAAAAATAAAAATACACAACTAGGATGATTGCATTACCTTCTAGACATCAACATCTTGATTTGTGCAAGATTCAAGAAAAAATGTTAAAAATGTGTCTTAATACCCCTCCCAAAAACATTATAAAGTCAATGATTACTCTACACAAGAAGAAAAATAACCAACCCATATTCTTACATATACCAAGTTTGGGTAAACTACTTTGTAGCAGCCACACTGCATTGTTCTGCAACATCATTGAAAATTAAGATTGCCACATATATATCTTCTTCAGTCCAATATTTTTCCTACAAAATATGTAGAAGGAACAAATAACAAGCCTTCAAAATACACACAACAATTTGGTAGTAGTAGATCCCACGGTACCAATAGTGTTGTTTGATTTATAACCGATTGCATATAAAACAACTAGTTGTATCCTAATGCATCTCTTTACCATAACATGAATAAGAAAGAATTTATTTCATTATCACATGTGTATCATTACCAACATCAGAGTGATGAAGGAAACAAGTTCATCAAAATAGGGTAAAAACGACGATTTGAACAATTTCAAGAGTTTACCAATGAATTCTCCAATGTGTGTAATCACCTGAATGCATTCAATACTGAGGCTAACACATTTGTAAAAACCTTTGTTTCTGGTTCCTCATAAGCTAGATAAACTATGTTATCTCGAATTGAGTGAAAATAGATGTTATTTATAGGAAAATAAATCATATTTCTTTAATGGAACTTATTCTAATTTGATGAAATTCATATCGTAGTTTGATCTTAGAAATGAATAGATTATATACTCTCATGAGAGAGAGTCCATGTGAAAAATTGAAGGAAAGCATGGCAACGATTGTCATTGCATATTTGTAATTTTTTTAATAAAATAAATGTCGCATGATGCGACCATTTGGTGGACGTAACCCTGAGTTTGGGGTGAGCCACATACTCCGGTGTATTTTTCATGTTTGTGCCTCATGTTCTTATTTTCGCTTGAATATGGGTGTCTCTATTTGTTGTGTTTAAATGTTTCACTTTCTTCATGTTATTTCTGCACATATGACCCTATTTTTCAAATGATGGTAGCACTGTAAAGGATGATCAAAGAATATTATCGTTATCTTAATGTTTTATGGTATGCATAGTAAGACATTTTGCATGGCATTATGATGATGAGATGCTTGTGGTTATGAAATAACATCCTAGGGGATTTGCATCAAAGAAAATTCTCGAATGTTTGTTTTACAATGCACATGGTTCGACATTATCAATTTGATTGGACATACTTTATATGAAATACCATGTAAAAATCTGCGACTAATAGGACTGACTATTTTGTAGTAACAGTGAAACAAAACACTTACCTTTTTCTCACACTTAGCAGCATTAGGGTATAAGGGGTACGTTACACATTAACCATGAAAAATGATGCAAACCTGTACTAGAAACAAAATAGTAACCTTGTAACTATATAAGATAAGTTTAAAGCATAATTTTCATCTCTTCCTAATTTAACACTCCCTAAGGTTCTTGTGTTAAAGATGAAAATAATACAAATACAATAAATAACAAAAATAGTAAATCTAACTCAAAGTACAAAGAAAACAAATAATATAACCCACTATGAGAGTTGAAACATTCGTTATACTTGACAATATTTATTTAGATCAGATATTTTCTATTAAGAGACAAGTCACTATAGGAACAAAGGACATACTTGAGAGAGAGAATAAATTCAATTACTGTAGGTTTAGTCAACTATAGTAGAAGTCAAGGTAACCCTGTCGACAAGCAAGGAAAACCCAATTACTGGAGCAAAAGACTAAGAAACAACAATCCATAAAATATACAGTAATGATGACATTCCACACACAAACTAGAGCTCAGTTTGTAGCCCATACGAATCCCATGGAATTTTTAAGCAGACTGTGAGTTGTTTGGGATTTCTAAAAGAAACCATAAACCTATTTCAATGGACTAATATTTGTTTCACTTTTTGATTGTTTGGGTTTGCTTGAAGTGAACTGTAAGGAAACCCCAATTACTGGAGAAACATACCCTAAAACACCAGTCCATAAAATATCAGGTAATGATGAAATTCCAGACACAAAACAAAGTTTAGCTTGTATCCCATACAAGTCCCATGGATTTCTTACAGTTTAGCACACTCAAACAATGCAGTAGATATATTAGTCCACTCAAGTATAAAATTCTGACCAAGGAAAAACAATCCATAAAAGCAGCAGGTAATGGTGACATTACATACACAAACCAGAGCTCAATTTGTAACCCATAAAAAATCCCATGGATTTCTTAGAGCTTAGCACACTCAAACAATGAAACAAATATACTAGTCCACTCAAGTTTGAACTATGCCCTCCTAAGCTGGGATGTGACCTTCTTGGTGTTTCTTGGAGTGAACCATGACCTTCTTATTTCTACTTGAATTGAATTGTGACCTTCTTGGGGTTTCATGGACTAAACTATGAGCTGTGTGAAATTGGTTGAGCATGTTGTTAGTTGTTTGGGGCTTCTAGAATTTCATACCCATAAAAAACAAAACAAAAGAGTGAGAGCACCACACTATGAGGGGGAACCAACATCATAACCAATAAAGGGTCAACACAAGATCACAAGTAAACAAGAGGGGTCAGAAGAAAGTGGGAAATAAACCCCTATGTTGATGTATTTGTAACTTTCGAAGATATTCTAATGTATATCATCATTGTATGTTGTTGTACCCCCATTTGGTATGTGCTTATTCCCTTATGGGATGTCTTAATTGTGTCTATACCTTGACGTATAATCTTCGTTATAAGTAGAGGAAATTGTCCCTAGTGTGACATCATGTAATGTGTATTTGGAGTCTCTCTAAGAAAATTCAGCCTTGTGGGCCCGAGTCTTATGTTTGGTTAGTGACTTGAAAAGGTATAAATAATGAGGTTCTCTCCCTCATTTATACACACCTCACACTCTCAAGTTCAGATGAGAGAGAGAGAGAGTTATTGAATACTTCTTATTACTACTTTTGATCATCTTACTATTCTATGGAAGTTTGCAAGGATTTCTCCTTTATGGTTTAGTTGGTGAAATTCTTTGTCTCATGTATCTTTTATATCTATGCATATTGTTGTACTTATTATTCTTTCAGATAAATAAGGCTATATAAACTAATCAGATCTAAAGAAAAACTAACATGGTATCAGTGCCTTTCTGAAAGAAGGAACTGTACAAAAATGGAAACTGGTGCTTCCTAGTTCAAGGTTTTCTCTCCACAGATCATCAAGAAAATAGGACTAGGCTAAATCACATCAATAGGATGCATATTTTGGTGGAAGGAAACTCAAATTTGAAGAAGTTCCATTTTTGACACTATCGCTAGCATTAGGAGGAACTAAGGCATGAAGTTTTGGAGGATTCCCACCTCATTTTTAAGAAAGTGACCTTGCCGAGAAACTCACCTCAAGGAGGCACATCTTTCTATCCAAAAATAATTCCCAAACTCCAAGCTTGGAAAATTAGTCTTTCTCTAACAAACCCTAGGTAAGCCACTTCCAAAATTAGGTTGGACACCTCAAATATGTAAGATATAAATCTTTGTTATTTCCATTTGAGGTTCTTATTTGAAAAGGTGACTCACCATACTGATATTGAGGAAAATATTGGAGGGGTTGATAACTTTTGAGCACGAAAGTAAAAATTCTCTCTGTTCCTTGAAGAAAATGACTTGGATCATTTTATCACTAAAGAAGCTCCAGAACTAGAGGGAGATGATTCTAAGGTTACTCATAAGAGAAGAATGTAAGGCTAAGAGAATCATTCTATTAAGGATCACCTCCTCCGCCATGTGCCTTTATTCAAGATACTTAATGAAGCATATGATGCTTTGACAAATATGTTCAAAGGAAATAAAATCAACCGAAAGATGACTTTGAGGAACCAATTGAAGAATCTAAAGATACAGAACTTCTAGACTATACAATCCTGCTTCACAAGGGTTTCTAAAATCAAAGAACAACTTGAAGCGATTGAATATAATGATGAAGAAGGAGAAATTGTAATGACTACCTTGAATTGTCTCCCTATATCATGGGACTCATTTGTTCAAGGTATTTGTGTAATAAGGAGGTTGATATCTTTCAACACACTCTAAGAAGAATCTCCAAAAGAATAAACATGACTCATGACAAGAGAAGAGAATATGGGAGCAACTGAAGATCAATCTCTCACAATTCACACCAGGAAGAAATTCAAGAAGAAGGAAAAGAAGGAGAAAATTCATCACAATAAGAAGAAGGACAAGAAACAGAAGAAGAATAAAAGAGACACTTTGAATGTTTGATTCTATACTTGTTATGAAAAGGGACATTTTGCAAGAGATTGTCCAATCAAGAAAATTTAGATCTACCATGATCATATTGCTGAAGATGATGAACCAACACACAAAATATTCAGACGAGAGAAGAAAGATTCATATGAAGAGTATGTTATAATCTAAACACTTACAAGATTTATCTCACATGGAAGCAATGATTGGATTGTGGATAGGGGAGCTTCTAAACACATGACAGGATACATGGTATCATTCGTCAATATGTCTGAACATGAGTCACCACACAAGGTGAATCTTGGGGATGATTACCAATACCTCATAAAAGGGAGTGGAGAAGCTTCATACAAGATTGACTCCGGGAAATCCTTAAATATAAAGGATGTCCTATATGTTCCAGGATTGAATAAAAATATTCTCTCCATCTCTGCACTATATGCAAAGGGAATTAGGGTTTCTTTTTCAATGGACAAGTTCTTATGTGGCCCAGAGGAAAGAAAATAAAGGATGCAACACTAATTGGAGAAGAAGATAGAGGCTTGTACAAGCTAAAGGGACAACCTAAACAAGCACTTATTCATGATTCAATTGAACCAATCAAACTATGGAACAGAAGGATTTCACATGTGCATCATAAAGAACTACCGATGGAAAGCAAAGAAGTCTCATGATTAACATAGATCTAGGAAAAGAATGAATGCATTTGCAAAGGATGTTCACAAGGAAAGAATTCGAAGAAAAAAATTCCCAATAGTGATAGCAAGGCTAAAGGAATACTAGAGATAGTACACTCAGATGTATGTGGATCCCTATATTCTAACTGATTAAGCGAGTATGTAGAATATTTTTTTTATAAATGATTTATCACGTAGAACTTGGATATATTTATTGAAAGGGAAAAGTGAAGTTTTCAGCAAGTTCAAGGAATATAAAGCCTTGGTCAAGAACCAAGCTGATAGGAAGATCAATATTCTACAGTCAAATAATGGTAGAGAATTAACATTGAAAGAATTCAAGGAACTCTGGAAAGAGTCCAGGATTAAAAGGGAGTTGATCACTCCATACAATCCGTAGGAGAATGGGGTTATGTAACAAAAGAACCACACCATCATGGAAGCAGCAAGGGAAATGTTGCATGACCAATATCTTCCTATGCACCTTTGGGTAGAGGAAACAAGAACACATATGTATGTATAGAACCGTACTCCTCATTGAGTGTTGGGGCGCGCACCCTAGTGGTCCTTAAGTTGGGTAACTCCACGGTTTTTGTGGGAGTTTGTAAGCGGCGTTACGACTCAAAATAGTCTTAGGGGTGTCAGGGTTCAGTCAAATCCCTCTTTTTGTAATTAACCCATGGTTTAAGTGCACTTTATAAATAAGAACTCTTGTAAATGAGTCAGGTTAGGCTTTTGATGTAAGATGAATTGATGCGAAGCTAAGGCTATTTTGGTAAGAAAGGTTAAGTCCCAGCTGTGTACGTGGATGACCTCTACAATTGTGTGCGTAGAGAGTTTTTGGGTGATTAAGAGGATCTGCAGTTGTGTGCGTAGAGATCTGCAGCTAAGTGCACAGCTTTGAGGACTTGAAGGGATCTGCAGCTGAGTACGCAGATCAGAACTATGGTTTTTGTAAAGAGTTGAATAAAACACAGTTCTGTGGATGTAGCCCCTACACTGGGGGTGAACCACGTTATATCTTGTGTTGTTTGTTATGTTCTTTGATGCATTGATAAATATATATCTGATAAGTAGATCACTACTAAAGTACTAACTTCGCTGTGAATTCCCAGTAAAGGGTTAAGCAAGTCACTGTTTGTTTATCTAACTGCGAAGTTATATATGTGAATGTCGAAGCTCCATGTTGTATGATTAGAATTTATTAAAGGATAAAGGTACAGTAATATCCCTCTTCTGCTTGCTAAAACCTGATTCTGCGGCACCCCATAGCTGTTTCGTGTGAGACTGCAACCTGTTCGTAGGTTGTTGCCGAAAGGGCCAACACTGTGGGTCGTTTGTTGGTGCGAAGTGAATGGTATAAAACTTGGGTATTCCCTATAGCCCAACAAATTGATTCCATTGTTGGTTGAACTCAGTATCTGCTCAAGAGGGGTTTATGTCGTACCTAGAGGGCTATGTTCTAGAGACCCTCGGTGAAAGAAATTGGTGACTGGATTGACGAAACCTATCTGAAATTTGTTGAGCACGAGAACAAAGATCCACGTCGTAGTTCGGACGAATTTTTACAAAGGTATGCTTTTTCTGATGTGTATGAAATTTTCTTTGGTAATATCCACATAGATTTTCACTAGTGGTTATCCAGGTTGACAGAGAGAAGGAATAAATTCCAAGAAGGTCAGTTTCCTGATTGGACCCCCGCAAGAATTAATATATTGAAAAGGGCGAACAACGAGATATCCTGAGCTGTTGATTTTTGGATGATGCGAACCCTTGAAGCATTTGTGATAGAGTTTTCCATCGACTCAAGTACCTCTTTTAGTGAAGCTGAACGACATTTTTTCAAAGGACCAAGGGGTAAGTACTTGAATTCCTTTAGTTTGAGAATTAAAATGCTATTGGTTGAAAAAGGTATATTGCTCATTGAATCAGACTGTTAGATTTAGTATTACTAACCTATGTTTGCAAGTGAAAGTGACTTCTACGAGCAAAGTGTTTTGCTGCGAAGTGGCAAAAGGTACAAGAGAAATTTTGAATCCTATACCCTAGTTTAGACTACCGATTTTACCCCTGTAAGTCCATCAGACTCAGAGCCTGAAGAAACCCCTTCTATTGGAAACCTTCCGATAACCCCACAGCAAAGACCTGTTGTCCCCGAGAACCTGTCGTAGTCTGAAAGTCACCCTAGCCTGAGTATTCCTGTTGCAGTTCAATCTACCCCAGTAAGTTTCCCCCCGCCTAATTCTAGTCCCCCTCCAACCCCCCCTAGATCCACTATGGCCCACATGAATGATGATATTAAGCTCCCTGTTTTCAAAGGAACTGGATCAGATGATCTGAAACAGTTCTGGATTTTATGTGAAGTAGTGTGGAATGCTAAGAACATTACGGATCAAGATATAAGAAGGGCATAGCTCGTTACTTATTTCAGAGACTGGGCTTTGACCTAGTTCATGAAATTCTCCAGTACTCAGAGCCATGCCTTAGATGATATTAAAGAAAAAATAATCAAAGATTTTAAGAAGCCTAAATCAGAGTCACAGTGTATCAATGAATTGAAAGAGATTCAGCAGTAGCAAGGAGAATCAGTGTGGGACTTTGATCAGAGGTTCAAAGTTCTGCTATATCAAGTTAGTTTCACCATTGGACCTACGCAACACAAATAATGGTTCATTGCTACTTTGTTACCGCATATCAGGGCTCCACTCATGCAACAGAAGGTTGCTGATCAACAAGAGGCTTTGGAGATTGTGATGAAGCTTGAGACAGCTCCTGTCGAAGATACTTCTGGTATAGCTCAAATACAAGCATAGCTGGCCGAAATGGCTCTGGAGCTTCACGATATGAAGAAAGGGAAAATTGACCGCGAAGAGGTTTGGTGTACACGATGTCAGACAGAGGGTCACGACAAGGAATAGTGTCCCGTGGTAAGAAATTACCTGAATTCTTGTGCACCAAACCCATTCAACCCTAGTGTTCTCTATTGTGATATTTGTAGGACATCTAGACAGCACTGACCTGAAGATTGTTATTTGTTACAGAGATATGTTCAAGTCCCCAAGAATCCGTATTGTAAGTTTTGTAAGTCACTGGGGCATAATGATGATGAGTGTCGCATCTTTGACCTCATGAGAGAATGCACTTATGACACTTATAGGGTACAAAATGATGCACAAGGCAATGATGGATATGGATACTGGGGTAATGCATCCAGTCGAGGTAGTTTTGGAGGTCGTGGTCATGGTGGTATGGCTGGAAAAGGATGAGGCCAAGTTGTGTGTTACAACTGCAACCAGGAAGGACATCTAGCTAGAGACTATCGGAACCCAACTACGACATGTCGATATTGCAGAGCAGTCGATCATGTGATTGAGCAATGCCCGCAGTTGATAGCCAAGATTTAGGAAATAAATACTGCTCCTACTTAGAATATTCAGATGATTTCCGCTGAGAAAAGACCTACCCCAGCCATTAATGTTGTTACCAGGAGTGGAGCTATGACGCACATACAAAATATGGAGAAACAACTTGATGAGGCTTGGGTTCGTAAGGCCCCAGAGAAANCCCCCAGCCATTAATGTTGTTACCAGGAGTGGAGCTATGACGCACATACAAAATATGGAGAAACAACTTGATGAGGCTTGGGTTCGTAAGGCCCCAGAGAAAGTCCCAGCATTTGATGTCGAAAGAGAAAAAGAGACATTTATGGAAGCCAAGAGAGACTTTGTTTCCCCAAGCACATCAGTAGCACCTGCGCAATAGCATCAGCAGGAGTCGTAGCCGCAAGAAGCTTCGACAGATAAAGTAAGTACACTGTCTTCCTTTTTACAGAGTTGCGTGAAGCTATTAAGAAATCAGAATGCTTTAAATGAATTACATAAATTTATTGCTTCTTGCGAACCTTAGCGAAGTTTTGGTAAGGAAAAAACTGTTAATAGAGTCAAAGGAACTGGCATAGAAATGAGGTTGAATGCTCGGATAGGAGAGTACGATATGACTGATGTCATTCTGGACCTAGGATTAGAAGTAAATGTCCTAACCAAGCAGACCTGGGAACAAATGGGAAAACCTACCCTGGAATGGTCTCCTATACAATTAAGGTTAGCCAATCAGCAGAAGATTGTGACACTAGGAAGATTCCCTAGTGTCCAAGTAGATATTGATGGGGTCAATACTTTAGCAGACTTTGAAGTCATTGAGATTATCGATGATAGCAATCCCTATCTAGCTTTGTTAGGAATTGAATGGGCAATGGAAAATGCTGCAGTCATTAACCTTAAGAAGAGACAGATGACTTTCGAAGGGAAAGGTTTGAGAGTCATAGTACCACTGGACCCTTTTCAAGGAGAAAGGTACACCGAACCGTAGAGGGATAGATCAGGATGTCCTCGATCATATATATAATATCATAGCTAAGGAAGAAGATTATGTTGACCCTATTTCCAAAGGTATCATGGATTGGTAGTGTGACAACTCCTGTATGACGGACTCAGATGATGGTTTAGAGAACTGGAAGAATAGACTCTATGAGCTACATGGACATTGATGTGCCAGAATTACCAAGTATCTCAGATGGCTTGGTTCACACACAAGAGAATTGCCTACCTTTGATATCTCGACAGACCCAGCAGATTTTATTATACAATTCTCAGAGCAGGTACCAGATTCACAGAAAATGGAGACTCTAGATTCAGCATTCAGAGCCATAGTAGCCAGATGGTGGAATGGTCACAAAAAGTACATTCATAGCTGGGAAGTGTGTCAAAAGTCCCTTTGCCTGAGATTCAAGGATCAACCTCAGGAAGTGCAAAGCAGGTTTAATAGTAAGACTAGCCCCCAAGAACATTTGGAGCAATGCTACGAAGCCTGGAAGCATGTACCTCGTGAAGAATGGGTACATAGGTTTGTGAATACTTTGGAACCTATAGCAAAGAAATGGTATGCGAAAGTCGAGCTTTGCCATGGTACTTTAAGTTGGGATAGTCTTGTTGATAGTTTTGTGCTGACATTTTCTATTAATGAGGTTTATCCTACTTTAGATGTAGCTATCAGGTTGATCCATACCAAGGTGTTTGATGATCAAGAAATAGTAGAGTACGAACCTGATTGGAAGGCATAAGAAGCTAATGTAGTTGAATTTTATAACCTCGCAATTGACGAGGATGATGATCCGTGCAATGTTAATATTCCTGAGTCAGAAGGATACTGCGAAGTACATGGACCAGCAGTCGAAGCACCTGAAGTGACTCAGCCCCTGAAGACGTGGACCGTAAACATTGGACCAGAAGAAAATCCTAAGTATGCTACCATTGGAGATTATTGGGATGAAGAAATGGTGAGCAAGGTGACCCAACTTCTCCAGGAATATCAGCACCTATCTCTGACAGAGCTCTCAAACATGAAAGGAATCATTGAGGCAGTGGAAGACATTCTATCGTGGGTGGAAGCTCGACTCCATGTCGAAGATGGTATGAGGAAGTGTCGCATTCCCTTATTATGGCGCAGCTAGAGTTACTGGTTGTGCCGAAGATGGAAAGATCTATCGGAGCTTTAAATACGATCGTTGGAAGAAATCACAATTGGCGGTGCTGGTACATTACCTGTATTAACTGCACGTATTAATGTGATATTGGGAAATCTACCAGCGTTAGGACAAGATCTCTATCAGATTTGGTATCATCAATGCACAGTTATGATATATTTCGATGGATTCTATAAGAATACACCCGCACCCGTGATTATCACATTTTACAGTTTCTTGAGTTTTACAATTGCGTCCATGTCAACTGATCGCGAGATCCAGGAACTGTTGAGAGAGTTTGAGCAGACGGGTTTGCTGAACCTTTTCAACCACCCACCTACGTCTGCACCCCGTGAAGAGACTCCCCCAGCACCGATTCAGTCAATGCAGATACGATCTGCCAGGAAAAAGTTTAAACCTGAAGTTCATTATAAGCAGAACGAAGACAGACACAAGCAATCAGGGCAAACATCGGAGGATCTCGGGATGAATCTGTATGGTTCAGCAGAGATCCCACTTGAAGGGGATGAGAACATTGCACCGCAGCACCCACCATATCTTCAGCCTATTCGACCAGGAGTTCAACCACTTCGGTGGAACGCTAAGTTCACTGTATGCACCCCTTCACTGCCACTGGGTGTACAGCTGGTCGAAACTATGACAGGGAAAATAGACCGGCTTAAGTATGCCGACCATGACATGAATGATCGTGGGAAGTTTCCACAGTTTGCACCGGGACAATACTTGCATTTAGTCAAATATCCAAAGACTGGGGCAACATTGCTGGAAGTAAAACAGTGGGCTGCTAGCTTGGATAAATCTGGTTTGTTGAAGATGCTGGATGTTTCCCATTTTGGTCGTAGCACACAGGTGACCATAGTGGTCAAGCAGCTGTTGGCATTAGTACATGACGGCCACCTATGGATAGGAGAAAAGATAATTCCTATTAATGGCGAGCTCATTCATAGAATCACAGGCTTACCAATGGCGGGGCCTGATCTGGGGATAGAATTTCCTTTAAAGAACGAAGATATGAAGCTCACACAAAGCATGAAGGACCACTTCAGCCTGACGAAGGGGAAACGAGGGTGTCACACTTCCACAATTGAACACCAGAACATTCGCTTCACAGTTGAGCTCTTATCATGCAAGATAATGCGGAAGTGAAGACCAACTGAAGTGCCTACCCCGATTATCAGAATTGCTGTGAACTGTTCATAAAGCTACAGTTACAATTGGGTAGCGTACATTGCAAAGGAATTCCTTGAAGACGCTCGCGACACGTAGGAGAAAGGTAGGCCCTTCCACTACTCATGGTTGATAGTCCTTATCTCACTGGTAGGATGGAAAGAACCTACCGAGGCACAGTTTGCTGCTGTACCTCCAAACATGCCCGGTGCAGCAAGGTACGCATCTCTGTGGGTTTCACAAGATAAAACCCTACAACAGATGACAAACTATGTATTTTACTTTTAGATGATGAGTATCTCATATGAGATCATAAAAACACTGCGGCTCAGTAATGAGTTATTCTCTCAATATGATGGAGTGGCCAACTTTAGGGCCGATATGCACCATATCTTTATCCAGGCTTATGCAGATAAAAAGAATCAATGGTTTAAGTTACCATATGTAGTGACTAAAGATGACATCCTTGCGGTAGTGCAGCAGTGGCCAGAAAAGTGGTTGAAGGACGCAGGGACAAAACCTAACATTCCAGTCCCTTCAGTCACCAATGTGGGCACAGGCCCTAGTCAGATGCAGTAGCAAGACCCCCCTGAAGATAGTGAAGAACAAATTGAGTCGCAGCAGAGTGAAAGCGACCAGGATGGAGATGATGGAAATGAAGAAGAAGGAGAGGACCCGGTTAAAATTATCTCAGACCCTAATCGGCACGATAAGCGCAAGACGCCAGAGATAGAGGAAGTGACCAAACCGCAGTCCCAAAAGAAAGCAAAGGAATCAAAGGACAAGAATATCGATGAAGAGCCTGACCTGACAAGTGAGGAGCTTGATCAGGCTCTGTCAAAGTCCATAGAAGTTCTCACCAAGAAATGTTCAGAGTTTGTAGCTACGCATCTTCATGCCATCACCAGTGTAGCAAAGCACATTTCGGAGTTGAAGGCGTTAGCAGAAAAATTAGTGACTGGCGCTACAGCAAGCAGTGCCCCAGTAAGCGCATAGCCAGACCTAAGGCAATGGCCAGCTAGAGATAACAAAGGCCAAGTGTCAAGTGCAACCCTCATATTAACTGACGCAGCGTCTCGTTTCGGAGATGAGCATGAAGGTTGGAATATATTACACTAAGATGTCTATGATGGAGCTACATCTCTATCAGTTAGCAATTATGAAGGAAATCCAGGCACAAGACCACTATTCACAAATGCAGTTGGAAAATGCCATAAGTTAGCAGCAGGGCCTCGTAGCCCAGCTGGAGGGAGTGGAGCAGAGAAAGAGGGATGTAGAACGTAAGTAGGTTACACTAGTACGAGTTTTGGATTAGGCATGTTGAAGTCTCCTTGACTTTGACATACAACTGGAAGAAGAGCCAGAACAAAGAATACTCAGGCTGAAAGACTACGCATAGAAGTCTCGTAGTGAAATTTAGAAGCTCAAAGCAGAACATGAGACTCGGATTTCGGAGCTTCAACTCCGCATCACCCCGGAGAGCCCACTAGAGGTTAGGGAGCAGCACCGCGCAGACATTCAGGCCTCAGCAATGAATATTTCAAATATCGTGAGCAGCGTATCAAAGCTACTAGAAGACAGTGTTTAGGCCTGGACAACCCTGCAAGAACATCCAGAAGTAGGACAACTGCAAGAAACCATCAGGAAACAACAGACAGAGTTGGATGTAGTAAAAGCGGAAATTAAGACTCTGCCTCCTATGCAGAAAATGCTCAAGGTAAAGCGAAGCAATGAACTCCAACAGGAAATTGAGTCATGCAGAGCGAAAGCAACATTATTGGAAAATTCTATGTAGCCACTTGTTAGCGAAGCTTTGTATTTGAGTACTACTGTGGACAGCCAACTCAAATTTATGAAGGAATATGATGCATTTGCATAGGAGAAGGCCAGCGAAGCATCCGTAGCAGCATTGCAAGAGTTGGTAGAGAAGGAGCAAGCAGCTGACAATATCATCCATGGTCTCAACAAGTAGTTCACTGTCTTTGCCAACAAAGTTCTCCCACTAGATAAACAGTAGAGTGTCCCAGGACGGGACACTGGTGAGTCTTAGGGGCCTGTTGGGGCGCGCACCCTAGCGGTCCTTAAGTTGGGTAACTCCGTGGTTTTTGTCGGAGTTTGTAAGCGGAGTTACGACTCAAAATAGTCTTAAGGGTGTCGGGGTTCAGTCAAATCCCTCTTTTTGTAATTAACCCATGGTTTAAGTCCAGGGTGCCCATGGTTTAAGGCCATGGTTTTGTAATAAGTGCACTATATAAATAAGCACTCTTGTACATGAGTCAGGTTAGGCTTTTGATGTAAGATGAATTGATGTGAAGCTAAGGCTATTTTGGTAAGAAAGGTTAAGTCCCAGCTGTGTGCATGGATGACCTCTGTAGTTATGTGCGTAGAGGGTTTTTCGGTGATTGGGAGGATCTACAGCTGTGTGCGCAGAGATCTACAGCTAAGTGTGTAGCTTTGACGACTTGAAGGGATCTGCAGCTGAGTGCGTAGATCAAAACTATGGTTTTTGTAAAGAGTTGAATAAAACACAGTTTTGTGGACGTAGCCCCTACACTGGGGGTGAACCATGTGATATCTTGTGTTGTGGTTCTTTTGTGTTGTTTGTTATGTTCTTTCATGCATTGATAAATATATATCTGATAAGTAGATCACTGCTAAATTACTAACTTCACTGTGAATTCCCAGTAAAGGGTTAAGCAAGTCACTGTTGTTTATCTAACTGCGAAGTTATATATGTGAATTTTGAAGCTCTGTGTTGTATGATTACAAGTTATTAAAGGATAAAGGTATAGTAATATCCCTCTTCTTCTTGCAGAAACCTGATTCTGCGGCACCCCATAGCTGTTTTGGGTGAGACTGCAACCTGTTCGCAGGTTGTTGCCGAAAGGGCCAACACTGTGGGTCGTTTTTTGGTGCGAAGTGAATGGTATAAAACCCGGGTCTGCCCTATATCCCAACATTGAGTACTTGAAAACAATACTCCTTACAAGGACATTTGTAGCCAATAAGAGTTGAAACACATACATAATGAGATTGATGAAGATCTTAACCTTTGCTACAAGGATGAAGATGCAAGTCTGTACACTAGATAGTCCAATAGAATATTAGTAGCATAGGAAGCTACTTGTCACTCTGGTACAAAATTTTTTTGGTGCATAGAGCATAGAAGACAGAGGGAGTATGATGCTCCGCTTTAGAGGGAGTGACTGTAGACGATCCTAAGGTTTGACATGATATGACAGGATGGATAGATTACTGATGACTCTAGGCTTTACTGAGAGTAAAGTGGATTCCAACCTTTGCTTCAAGGTTGAAGGAGGAAGACCAGTGATGCTCCTGTTATGTGTCGATGCACTATTTTTCCAGGCATGGAGGTGTGGACAAAGGAAGTATGCAATAGATATCCTGAAAAGGTTCAGGATGATGGACTACATGACCACACCTATGGCATCGATCTTGAAGCTATTAAGTGATGCTTCATCAGGGATGGTTGATGCTATGATTGGGTCCTTGATGTACCTAATGAACAAAAGATCAGATATGTGCTTTGCTGTGAACACCTTGAGCTAGTTCCTGACAGATCCGAGACATGTTCACTTGATTGCTGCGAAGGATATTCTGAGCTACTTGAGGAGTACAGTTGATTATGGGATCAAGTACGATGCAAATCGAAAGATTAACCTGGAGGGTTATGTTGATTCAGATTGGTCAGGCAGTGCCATCGATAGGAAGAGTACTTCAGGATGTTGCTTCAGTATAGGATTAGGTGTGATCTCTTGGTTTAGCAGGAAGCAATCATGTGTGGTACTGAGTATAGCTGAAGCGGAGTATGTCACAGCATGTTCAGCTAGTTGTGAGGCGGTATGGCTGTGGAAGCTACTATCTGATATATTTGATCTCGAGTTGGATGCTACTTGTATACATTGTGACAACCAGAGTTGTGTGAAGTTGTCAGAGAATCCAGTGTTCCATGACAAGTCAAAGCATATCGAGATCAAGTACCACTGTATCAGGGATATGGTGCAGAGAGGAGCAGTGAAGCTCCAGTATGTTACGATGGAGGAATAGATAGCCGATGTATTGAAGAAGCCATTGGCTAGGCTGAAGTTCAAATACTTCAGGGAGAAGCTTGGTGTTTTCTAGATCGAGGTTTCCTCCAAGAGAAAGCGATAATACCCAGAGCCATTCTGACATGGTGAGAGGATTGGTTCCTTCCATGGTTAGACGTAAGGGCTGAGCCATTGTGTCATGGTGAGAGGATTGGCTCCTTCCATGTTAGATATGAGTGTTGAGATCCATAGCCATTCTGATGAGTAGGTCAGATGTAAGGGCTGAGCCATTTTGTTCATGGCTAAAGGATTAAGTTCCTCCCATGGAAGATGTCAGAGCTGGCCATTTTGTCGAGTAGGACAGATGTAAGGGCTACTGCCATTCTGATGACCGGGTCAGATGTAAGGGCAGAGCCATTTTGTTCATGGCTAAAGGATTTAGTTCCTTCCATGTCAAATGTGAGTGCCAGCCATTATGTCGAGTAGGACATATGTAAGGGATACCACCATTCTAATGAGTAGGTCAGATGAAATGGCAGAGCCATTCTGTTCATGGCTAAAGGATTTAGTTCCTTCCATGTCAGATGTGAGTGCTGGCCATTCTGTCAAGTAGGATAGATGTAAGGGCTACTACCGCTCTACGGGAGAGTGGAGGTACCTGGTCCGTTACCAGGTAGCTCAGTCTAGGACTAGGGGCCATTCTGAAAAGGGTGTAGGATTCAGTTCCTACCAGGTCAGATGTGAGTGCATGCCCTTCTGATGAGTAGGTCGGATGTAAGTGATGAAATCTCTCATCACTATGAGTAGGATGTGTTCCAACGTGGATGGGAGTCATTCATCGTTGTGGTAGGATGTGTTCCGGCCTGGGTGAATGTGTGGAAATATTTCATCATTGTGGTAGGATGTGTTTCGGCCTGGGTGAGATTCTTTCATCATTGTGGTAGGATGTGTTCCCGCCTGGATGGATGTGCCTTTCTGACGAGTAGGTCAGATGTAAGTGCTGGGCGAAGACCTACATGATGGATAGGCCTACAACTAGCATGAAAAAGGGCTGGCTCTGTAGAACTTCTTGTGATGAGAAGAATCATGAGATAGCACCAGTGATGATCCAGATCCAGCAATGACAGCCAGTGATGATACAGATCGACTGATGATCCAGATCGAGTGATGATCTAGATCCAGTGATGATAGCCAGTGATGATCCAGATCCAGTGATGATCCAGATCCAGTGATGATCTAGATCCAATGATGATGTTCCATGATGATCCAGATCGAGAGATGATCCAGATCTGATGATGAATATGACTTGAAGATAAAGATGACTTAAAGATGAAGATTACTTAAAGACGAAGATGACTTGAAGACAAGATGATCCAGCTGATACAAGAAGATCAGTGCTGATAAATTATGTCAAGTGAATACCTTCCTAGTGAAAAGGGAGTGTTGATGTAATTGTAACTTTGGAATGTATTCATTTTTATTTCTTATCTATTGTAACCCGATGTTCTTTCCAGGATGTATTGTAATTTATTTGAGTCATTTCATACCGCGATGTTTATTTTGGGAAGTTTCTATAATGAGAAACTCATGTCAAGTCATTGTGGGTAACCCTCCTATTGGTCAAGGGTTAAATTCCCCACAATTGTGGGGATCTTGGGTTATTAGAATATCCTACTGAATTCGAACCTAGGTGAGTCATTGTAAGTTAGGGAAATAGTCCCCACCATTGTGTTACCCTCCTATTGGTTGGAGGAGGAAAAGTCCCCACAAGTGGTGGGGCACTAGGGTTATTAGACACTCCTAGAGATGTCGACTCTAATAAGTAATTGTTAAGTGAGGTCGACATGCTGGAGTGCACTTCAAGTGAACAGAAGAATATAAATAGAAAGTGAGAGTCTCTCTATTTATCACTTGCAACACACATCACTCACTCACTCAAGTGTGGTGCATTAGTGAGGAAGGAAATACACTGGGACTAGACAAGAAGAGAGACTACTGCTGTTGGGAGATCATCTTACTATTTTGGGCTTTTACTGTTTTGGTGCTGATTCTATCTCTGAGGAAGTTGTGGGGTTTTATCCTTTATGGTTTCCCCGAGGAAAAATCTTTGTGTCTCTTGTCTCTTGTGATGTTCTTATGTTTTATTGTTGTGCTTGTTATTCTCTCAGTGAAAAGATCCTAAGATCATAATGCTAGCTTATATGATGAAAAACTAACATGGTATCAGAGCTAACCTGAGAAGAATACATTGCACAGCTACAGAAGATAGGGATTATTACTTTTTGGGTCTCTCTCCACAATCTATCAGCAAAAGCAAGCTAGGGTGACTCTCCATTGAAGGGCACATATTTCTGTCGAAGTGGAATTCGATTCCAATCATTTTGAGTTTTCGATGCGGAAATTAGGTCTTTCTACAGAAGAGGAATTTTTGAGTGATACCAGCATAGGATTGTTCTCCTCATCAAAACTGAAGTTTAGAGACCTAGATCAAGAAATTTGGTTGGGTGAAACTCTGGGAAAGTCAAACCCTAGTTTGACCCCGAGTTAGAAAAACCCTAAATACTAAAATTGATAATTTTTAGTACATTCACTAGATTCTGAGGTTGGTGAAGTATCAGAAGTTTAAAATTGCAAGGACCCAAAGATAAAATCCTGATTAACACGGTGTCCAAAACTCAGCCTCCAATTTGGTATATTCTGGGCGATATGATCCTCCAAGTTAGGGTTCCAGCCTCTTTCGTAATTCATCCCTAAACAAGACACTTGGGGAGAATTGCAATATCTTGGGCTACAGAGGTCGAAATGGAACAGACTGTACTTTCGTTGGTATGAATATCAGACTCAGAAGATCAACCAGTGACACGTGGCATGCCATACAACTGCGCTGTTCTGAACAATCTTGTAACAGGTCACCTTGGGAAAAGGATCATAAATCCCAAATGGGGAAACCAATTCTAATGAAACCTGCTGTGTTATATTAGGGACATGCAAGGTTACCTGAGTGAGAAATGTTAGACATAGAGGAGCAGAAATGTCAGAGATATCAAAGAAATAGTAACATGCATTTCAGCAGAAGAAATTGGAAAATTAGGGCTTCCTATTCCGGGAGCTTCCCTCCACTGTTTTCAGAAAAGGAGTACATTGGACAACTCCATTTGAATATATCTATCTGTTTATCCAATCAGATCTGAAATATTCCAAGTTTTGAAAATTAGGGTTTCTGTGACAAACCCTAGATCAGCCAGCTTCAGAACCAGCATAGACACCTCAAATTGGTAAGATCTAGTCTTTTGCTATTTCCATTTGAGGTTCTCATTTAAAAGTGATCTATCACATCAAATTGATGATAAGCTTGGTGAAGTTGAACAACGTCCAAGCATGGAAGTATATGATCTCTCTGAAGAAAATGAATTGGACACCTACATGAGTAGAGAGGTTCCAGTTCTAGAGGGAGATGAGACTAGATGCCTTACATAAGAAGAACTTGGTCAAGCTTTGTTATAGCGGATTTCACCACACTAGGTGAATCACACATTGTATGGCCTTCCCCTGTCCCACTGCAGACTCATTAGCCCCTATGTACCACTTTTTGTCTTTTGATGTATCATTGACCATCCCTAAAAACATTAGAAAAATGATATACGCAGCCTTTTCACCGATAACCGCGTACATACGCGGATATTCCCTCTATAGTCGCGTACATCAGGATGTGTACGTAATCCAAGACCTTTAGGAGTGTTCTTTGACTTGTATCTGACTCATATGACTCCTGGCCTTCCATATGCCTTGACATCGCACGGATTCGACATTTCAGTATCCATTTGAAAAGCTATATAAGGAACCCATTGAGACATTGAAAGCATAAGAGAGAATTGAGAGTAACGAAACTATAGTCCATTATTGCCAGAACTCATGCTTGAGTCTGCATTCCTTTGTCCCTTGGAGCACTGTTGTGTTCTTCCCAAGCTTGCCTTTTGCTAGTAAGCTTGCTATCAAAGTGATGGAGGATTGAGGTGGTGGAGGCCCAAGTGGGGGATTCAATTTCTCCGGTTCGCAGACGTGTCGTCAGAGGTTGTCACTTGTAATCTCTGATTCATATTAATAGAAATATATTTTCATGTCCAGTGATGTGTATTTGAATGAATATTGTATCCATTGGAATATGTCAAATGCTTTTACATTATTGATTATATATGCTAGAATAGATCTAACACCATGAAATATAGTATGCTTGTATTGTTTAGTTGTTGTTGAGAACATGCTATAACAATTCAAGCTGAAGATTGGAAAGCTCAACGGGGATCTACTTCAACCATCGGGAATAAGGTACGAGGTTCGATCCTTTAGTGTTAGATGTTTTTATTTCTATTGCATATTGGGAAATATTGATTTCTAGAGTCTAGCTGTCTCTTGTGGTACCCCAAGCCATAGGAATTTCTCTCCGTAACAGAATTGGCGACTCCGATGGGGAGTTCCTAGTAATTGTCCTTTGGGGGTTGATCTCTTGGCATTCAATGTATTTGAATTGCTCTCTCTTTCTTGTTTCTGTGTCGGGTAGGGGGCATGTATGCTTGGTAGAGCCTGATTGGTGTGAATTTAGTCTCGACCTGTCTGTTTACCTTGAATTTGTGCATCTTTTTCTTCCTGTACGCGGGTTTGTCACTTATAGTCGCGTATACACACGGGTTCACTGCGCACAGTCGCGTATACCCTGGTTTTTACCTTTTTGTGGAAGATAGTGGATTGCTGGGTGAATGATGTTAGTTGCTGAGTCTCCTTTGGTACTGCCTGAGTCTGTTAATACCTCTGTTTCTGATCAGAAACGTTTTTTTTTAGCCTAAAGTTTTTCTTTTAGGAAAGTTCTTGTCATGGCATCTTTGATTTTTTGTTTGAGATTAGTGCATTAGAGTCCTTTTGCCTTAGTGCTTTGCTGGAATGTTGTTTATGTGTGCTTGCAGAGTCTGGGGTGGGTAGAATCATTCTTTTGCTTTTTGTATCTCTTTATTTTCAAAAAATCCAAAATATTTGCTTACCATCGTGCATTGCATTATGCATTTTGCATTGTACTTGCATTAGATCTAGATTTGCTTTGGAGTAATAGTTAGGACTTCATATAGGGAAATTTGCATTCATCATTTGAAGAAAAAATTGTGCATTCACGTACTACGCATACCCTGTTTTCATGGATACAATGCATTTGCATTGATTGTTAGGTGTGCATTTTACTTCTTGTTGCGTCATAACACCATTAGTTGCACGACCATATCCTATTTTTGAGTAATAAATCCAACTAAAATCAACGCTAAATAAAATGAATTACACTCTTTTATTTTCTAGGGTGCACCAACAAGCTTAGGTTTTAGGATCTTGGAATAGTTTATTGAAAGTTAATTCTCCAAGATCAATAAACGACAACAACTAGGTGTCTGTCCAGGGAGTGTGTGAAATCCTTTATATAAACGGCGTTCTCAGGAAGCTCCTCTCAAAAGGGATTCAAGCACTAGGCAGTGTGAGTGGTTGTTGATTGGGATAACCCCTGGTCAGTAACTGTGTAGCACCGATGATATAGCCAGGATTGTATTCGTATCTGGGGGCTCTTTCGGGAGTTTCAGGCTTTGCTACCCTGCCCATACGGTCAATCCCGCCTGTGACTGTCCTCCTGAGCGTTGATTATATTGAGGTGACCTTAGTGACCTTACCTAGGATATCGAGGGTAGAGGTTATTCTGCATGTGTCCCAGCCAGGTTGGGGTCAGACAGCACAATCGCTTTACGCGTTGAAGCTGAGGGCCACAATAATTGGTTTCAAACCTCCGCTTGTGGTGACAAGGGCCTCTCAAACCTCTCCTAGACGAGACATACTAGCCACATTCGGGAGCTCACTTATCCAGCCCTTGTTTCCTTGCTTTTGGCTTTAGATTTTATAGTGATTGCTCTGTGCACGCTAGTTGACCTAGGGCTGATGTAAATAGAGAGTCTTTGCTTTTATTGAGTAATTGTGGATTCGGGTATAGTTATGCACCGTTCTTGTCGGTTAGCAGGACTTCCACCTTCCACTTCTCCTCCTCCTTTGGGAGATGGGCCTAGACTGTCCAGGCGGACTATGTCACACACTGATTCACACACCATGGAGGATCATTCAGAGACTATTCCTGAGCCACCTCCTCCCATTCGTATTGACGATGGGGAATTTACTCCTACATACGATCCTTCACCCGACCTAGCTGAGTTTGGTCCTGTGATTTCACAGCTAGGATATTTGCATGATAGACCTACTCACCCTAGGGCTAATTCCCCATTGACACGTTACTGGTATGGAATGCTGGAAGATGCCGAGACTCACTTTGACCCTCCTAGTACTAGCTATGGTAGTTATGCTACGACTAGTTTTCCTATGCACGATTTGACATTTCATGTTGAATCTGATTTTGAGCCTAGCAGTATGCCTGGGGGAAATCCCGTGCCTTACCTTGCGGAGAGGTTTGGGAGTACTAGTCACATTGCACCTTCCATCCCAGTGGTGGAAGCTCCATCTTATATACCTCCTAGGCCTAGAGTTAGTGATCCGATAGGGATACCAGGTTCTAGACAAGTGACGATAGGCACTAGTACATTTCTTCTTACAGAGATTCCTTCGTCCTCGCTTCCGAGTTCTTCAAATGTAAACCCTCCACCTTACTCTCATGGTCCTTCGAGTCAGCACGTAGCTACGAGTCAGATCCGTACTACGATTACTAGACCAGTTGTGTCTCAAGCCTACATACCACCCGTGGTTTCGGGAGGTTATGTTCATGTTTCTAGAGGTCAGATTGCTACGTCCTCGACATATATCCCTACTTCTGGTATGTATATTCCTACTTCCGGAATGTATATCCCTACCTATGGAGTGTCTCATGGGACATCGTAGCCGGTGACCTATGGACCCTATTATGGGACGCAGTATGGACAGGTCTCTTCACCTTACGGAGGTGGGTATTCACAACCTGCTTACTCTCCTAACTATGGATTTGTAGCTCCTACTAGTCAAGGTCCACCTCATTATGGTACTTCCACGCCATCCTATACGGGTCATACAGGAGGAGGTCACTATGGCCAAGGTCATGGTGGTAATCAATCCTATATGAACTAGGGAGCGGTCCCTAGACCTCATCATCCTAGGATCCCTTTCCTCGCGACACTCAATTTACCTGACTTATCGAGACTTACGAACGATCCTGTGGCTCATGACCCGGCTTGGCCAGCTGTCCCTACCAAGCTTCCTCCAGACATACTTAAGTTCGAAGGCAAACCAGGAGAGGATCCAAGTGAACACGTTACGACATTCCACCTATGGTGCTCTTCCAATTCATTGCATCAGGACTCAGTCCGTTTGAGACTATTTCAACGCACCCTTACAGGGCCCGCGGAAAAATGGTATATAGAGTTACCTAGGGGTTCCTTTACTTTGTTCGACGACCTTGCGATGACTTTCCTTAATCACTTCTAGCTACCAGTACGCTATGATGTTGGCACTGAACTCTTGTCGACATTTCGGCAAGATAAAGCCACCCATATTTCTGATCATATTTAGGAGTGGCGTAGACGGAAGAGATTAATTAAAGCCTTTATACTGCCAGATTTCCTCCTTGAGTGGTTCCTCAAATATTTTTTGCCATATATCGCGAAGGATGTTTCCACATCCGGAGTGCAGCATGAGGAACCAGCCATATTTAGGGTGCAGGAACTAGACTTGATCTATGCTCAGTCTGGTTTGTTATATGAGATTATACCTAACGCTCCTCGTTCTAGTTTCGATTCCAAGGTCAAACCTGGACCACATGCCGATGGCATTGTGGGTAGTGCAAGTAAGAAACCTGTAGGTTCGGTTATGAAACAAGCTGCTCAGTTGTCAATCAACCAATCTGCCTTGGGACAAGCTACGGCTTCGTCTCAGCCTACCCAAGCGGCGAATGTACTTGCTGTGCAGTCGTCCGACTAGAAAGGTAACCAACAACCCGGATGGAATAGAAAAAAGGGTAAAAACAATAATAATAAGAAGGGTGGGAATAAGAATGAGAATGGCAATAATAATGACAAGAACAATAAAAATGCTGGGGGGGACGAGCAGAATAAGCGTAAGGTTAAGTTTCCTTGCAAGCTTTGTAAGGACGATCACCTCACTTACTTGTGCCCTAGGATGAATGAAGCTTCAAAGTTCATAGCACAGGGCCCAGCTGTGTTAACAAACCCTTTACCGCATAACCAGAATATGAACTCGAAGTCCCATGATCAATTTAGTGATGAAGATCCACCTGAAACTAGTGGTCGTGGGTGCATTAATATGGTCCGTGCCGCGAAAATTGTGACGCGTGCAAAAGATTATTCTTTGTCACAACCCAACCCAGGTAAAGAACCTGATCCACCAGGAACCCCTTTGCGTATTAAGAAACCTGCGGATAAACCTGAGGCTACACCTCGCATTCCTAAGGGGGTACTTAAGCGTTCGGGTCATAACCCAAATGCCCGAGCCGCCCACAATTATTCAGTTGTTGAGGACTTGGGTCATACTCCTTGTGCGATGTCTGCATTGGAAGTGCTTCAGAGTTGTCCGTCGCAAAGGAAGGCTTTGCTTTCCGCTCTTGGTGTGAATGGTGATGATTCTTCCTCAGTGATCAAATTTGAAACTGCATGATATTAGCCTCTCTTGCCGTACTATGTGTCCCTTTTGGTGCATGTAGAATGTCTTAATATGATCATCAAGCGCACAGTGATTGACGAGGGCGCTGCTGCTTCTGTGATGTCTTTGTCTTGTTGGAAGGGTCTTGGTTCTCCTAAGTTGTCAAAGTCTACGAACATGTTAACTGCTTTTGATGGGAGATCATTTAGGCCGCACGGAATCCTTCCTTCTCTTAAAGTCCGTTTGGGAGGGAAGACCGTTGCGATAGAGGTTGAGGTGGTTGATGCGCCCCTTGACTACAATATCTTACTGGGAAGGAACTGGATGTATAGTATTCAAGCCGTTGCATCTTCCGTATTTCACATTGTATGCTTTCCTTATAATGGGAAGATCATAACGATTGACCAGATGGCATTCAAGAATCCGCCTGTTAGTGCATCTTCGGAAGCTTCGGTTCCGAAATTTGAACATTCCCAGCCGGCAACTGGGAGTGTGGGTGTAGGTATGTATCCGTCCCTCATGGGAACCTTTAGTTGTCCTGCACTCGTCCTCATGATAAGATCTAGTTTCGATGGTGCTTCAACGTCTATGATATCGGTGCCTTTTCGCACAAGTCATATGGGAGATCCTTGGATTCTTCCTTCACCAAGTCCTTCGAGTGAGGCCATTGAGACGAGTGTGTTGTTTCCTGTAGTCATGATAGCTTACCAAGCTAATCTCCAGTCTGTTGCATAACCTTGTTCTTTCTCTTCCCAGATAGAGGAGGAAGACCCCTATGTGCTGCTGGCATGGGCAGTACAGTCTTCTCATGCCCATGATTTCCTTGATATGGTTTTCCGTTCAGATGAAGCGATCATCGAGGCTATGTCGGGAGTTGAGCCACCATGGGAGGAACTTCATCATAGATCATATTTCCTTCTAGAGCTTGACCTTTTGGAGCATGAGGATTATAGGGAGATTCTTAGACAGAAAGTTGGTAGACCCATGATTCCATTAAGCTCTCCTGGTCAGATGGTTGATGGAAACATGGCAAACATATCATCAACTATGCCTATCAACATTTCTCGCAACCCTGGTACAATTGAGAATGTCTACATTGGGGTGGATTGTTCCCAAGATGAGATTCGCGAGTATACCGAGCTGTTCAAGGAATTCCATGATGTTTTTTCTTGGTCTTATGATGAGATGCCAAGGATTGACCCTCGGATTGTTGAACACGAAATTAAGACTTACCCCAACGCTAAGCCTGTTCGACAGCGTTTACGCGCGGTAAATCCTAGGAAAGCATCCGCCATAAAGGCAAAGATAGAGAAGCTATTGAAAAATGGTTTCATCTATCCCGTTCCCTTGATGGAGTGGGTTTCAAACCCCGTTCCAGTGGATAAGAAGCAGGGAGCGATCCGTATATGCACTTATTTTCGTGATTTAAATCGTGCCTATCCTAAGGATAACTTCCCCACACCATTTATAGATCAGATTTTGGATGGGTGTGCAGGTAGTGAGGTGTTCTCCTTTATGGACGGCTTTTCCGGATATAATCAGATCCAAATTAAACCTGAGGACCAACATAAGACCACATTTATTTGTCCTTGGGGAACATTTGCGTATCGAAAAATGCCTTTCGGCCTTAAAAACACCGGAGCTACCTTTCAGCGGGCGATGACCTTGATTTTCCATGCTCTCAAGTCCATTATTGAAGTATTTTTGGATGACCTCGTTGCTCATTCTCGCGTGAGGATGCGTCATTCTTATCACTTGAGATTGGTGTTCGAAATATGCCGTCACTATGCTATTAGATTAAACCCTCATAAGTGCATCTTTTGTGTGAAATCAGGTTGGTTGTTAGGATTTATCGTTTCGAAAGAGGGTATAAGGGTCGACCCTTTGAAGGTTGAGGCAATACTTCAGTTGTCTCCCCCGTGAAATATTCGTCATCTTCAGTGTTTGCAAGGCATGGAAAACTTCCTATGAAGATTTGTTGTCAATTTCGCCAATTTGACTAGAGGTTTCATGCATCTCCTGAAGAAGGATACTCCCTTTGAATGGGATGAGCGAGCCTAGGAGTCCTTCAATGCACTTAAGCGAGCCCTAGCATCGGCCTCGGTGATTAGTCCTCCAGATTATAGTCGTGATTTCCTATTGAATGTGGCCGCGTATTTAGAGACAATTGGGATGGTTTTGGTTCAGGAGGATGAGGAGATCCAGGAGCATGTCATATATTATCTGAGCCAGAACCTTATTGACGCAGAGATTCGGTATTCTCATGTCGAGAAGCTTGCCTTAGATACCGTACATGCGGTGCAGCGTTTGAGACATTATATTCTCCTTCGCCAGACCTTGGTTGTTGCCCATGTCAATCCATTTCAGTTTTTCCTCACATGTAGGATGATTGGGGGAAAATATAATAAATGGATTGTCATCCTGCAAGAGTTTGATCTCGAATTTGTTTCAGCAAAATCGAAGAAATCTTTAATCTTTAAAGAGCTCATATCATATTTTTCGAGCGAGGCTAAGGAGTCGGTATGTGAAGATACGTTCGTTGATGAGCACATTTTTTTAATCTCAACGGCTGACCCATGGTACGGAGATATCATAGTATATTTGCAAACGCAGAGGACCCCTTCTCACCTCTCGTGAGATGAGCGACGTCGATTACGTCACGTTTCCAAGAACTACCTCATAGTGGACAATACTTTGTACCGCTGTGGAGTAGATTCCCTTTTACGACGTTGTTTAACTCATGATGAGGCTGAGGTAGTGCTTAATGATTTCCACGGAGGGGTGTGTGGTGGTCATTTATCTGGGCTTTCTATAGCTCAAAATATTTTGAGAGAAGGATATTTCTGGCCGTCGATCTTCAAGGATTATATTGAAGCGGTCAAGAGGTGCCACCCTTGCCAGGTGTTCGCATGTAACATGCGCTCGAAGCCTGCCCCATTACACCCTATTATCACTGTCGGTCCCTTCACCAAATAAGGGATCGATTTTATGGACTGCAACCGAGATTTGGCTGGGGGGCACCATCATATCATAGTGGCTGTCGATTACTTCACGAAATGGGCTAAGGCAATGCCTACAGTAAAATCCGACGGTGAGATAGCCACTCACTTCGTATTCAACCAAATCATCTCTAGGTTCAGGATTCCAAGAGAGCTTGTCACTGACCATGGCTCGCACTTTCAAAACCGTATGATGGAAGAGTTGGCATCCAAGTTAGGGTATAAGCAAGAGCACTCATATTCTTACTATCCTCAAGCGAATGGACAGGTTTAAGCAGTGAATAAATCACTTAAGTCCATTCTCCAACGAACCATCGCACAAAGCAAGACGAATTGGCATATTATGTTGTACCCTGCTTTGTGGGCATATCGAACCGCGGTAAATACTGCCACTGGTTTTTCTCCATATCAGCTTGTTCATGGAGTGGAGTCGATATTGCCGGTTGAATGCGATATTCCTTCGTTGAAGTTAGCCATGGAACTCTTACCAGACACTTCGCCTTTGGAGGAGTGTTTTGTTCACCTTGAGCAACTCGATGAGCAGCGTAGAGATGCCTTGGTGACTCTATAGGTTAATAAGCGTCACATAAAGGCCCAATACGATAAGTCTATCTATCCAAGAGTGTTTAGTGAGCGAGACTTGGTCCTTTTGTGGGATCAATCGAAAGAACCCTTGGGGGCAGGGAAGTTCAATCCTATGTGGCGTGGTCCTTACGTGGTCAAGTGTGTATTAGAGAAGGGTTCCTACGAGTTAGTGGATTACGAAGGGACGGCCTTAGCGGAGCCTAGAAATGGGCTCTATCTTAAAAAATACTATGCATGATCTTTAGCCAAGGTTGTTTGTTGTATATTATTGTGCAACTTTTTTGCATAGTTAGGTCTTGTTTATCATGATCGGGTTTGTGATTAGTTTCCATTTTTTGTGGCAGATGTCAATGGAATCTTCCACCTACATAGGATTCGTGGATGGTGCAAGCCATCACACTCAACACTCAGCCTCAGCTGCTTGGGTTATTTATACTCCTATGGGTCATGTACTGTCTTCAAGAGGTGTATGTCTACGGCCATCTTCCAACAATGTTGTTGAATATAGTGTCGTTATCGAGCTTCTACGGGATGCCATTTCGCATGGTGTTCTCTCTCTTGAGGTACGTCTTGATTCAGAGTTAGTAATGTCACAGCTCAATGGTTTCTACCATGTTAGAGATCCGACGTTATTGAGGATATTCTTACGTGTGAGATTGCTAGAACGGCAGTTTGAGAACATAACATATATACACATTCCAAGAAATTATAATCAAATTGCTGACTCATATGCTAACTATGTGTTAGATTGGAATTTGTTTCATTCATCATAAATTAATCATAAACACAATTTTTACACATGTAAATAAATAAACTGATCACCATAAAAAAAAATTATATATAAAAAATGTGGTAATACATAATGTCATAATACAAAATTGGGCCTTTGAAAGCCACCATCATATACACGGTAGTACAAAATAGATACACTCCCAGGTGTCTAGTCTTGTGGAGGTGGATGAGGGTTGTGATCATGATATGTCACACCCCGGCTCTAGCTAGCCTCCGAAATAAACACACCCATGTGCGTGGTACACCCACCACCTGTCTCTGCATATCCTCAGGCAAGTCTTCGACTTGTGCCATGGGAATCCTGTGAGTCATTCGCATGAAGTTGGTATGGATGCTTTGGAGCGTTCGCTCGGCATCCACACTGGTGATATCGTCTCCTCTTCCCCTCCGTCTATGACGTGGGAAGCCATCTGGTCGCCGTGGTCCCACATCTGCACATAAATGGTAGATGTCATTATGTATTGTCACCCAAAACCATGTCTTTTTTATTCCATTAATCAAGAAAAGACAAAAAAAATTAAATAATTCAAAATTTTTAAAAAGAGTAAGGGTCGAGATTCGTTACCTATGTCTCCATATGCTGATCCTGGTGGTAATGGCATGTCCGGGTCTCCACGAAAGTCTATCCCTGCATAAGGGTAGTCCTCTATGGCAACAATCTGTCGTCGCCACCATGGAAAAAATTCTGCTGGATAAGGGTTGGCCACCCTACCACCCCCTAGTTTGCGCATCACGTCTGCCCAACGTCGTTGGGCCGGATCTCAAACCCCGTGGAGAGGAACATCCACTCTAGGGCTCAATCCTGGAACACGCTCGAAGAAAAATGTGCTCAAGATGCTGCTGAACCCGAAGTTCCGTATCCTACCTGCCTTACACTCACTGAGCTGATGTTTCATGTTGCTCAGTAGGGAAGTGCTCCAGCCATAGATGGTCGGTGTCATGCACTCCACCGCATAGAACATCAGTGGCTGAGAGGCCTGATGGAGTGATGCTAAGCCTGCTATCCTGCCCAGCGTCAGTAGTATGGCCTTTAGGCCCAGCACCTGTATAGCGTTGGTGGGAACTTGGCTCCCCACCTTCTCCGTCTCTGGGTAGCAGTACACAGCTATGTACTCATCGATAGTAAGCCCATGACCTGGCCCTCCTCGGGCAGGAAGGTTCACCATCTCACCTCGCCATGATAGACCTATGATAAAGTAGATATCCTCCACCTCAATGGTGAGGGACATGCCGTCTAGCCGGAAGGACTCTGAGTCTGGATCCCAGTAGTCTACTAGCATCTGTAGCAGCCCTGGTTTGGCCCTCAAGCCACCTAGGCACCAAAACTTGTAGACTCCACATCTTCTTAGAGCTTCTTGAGCCATTCTGTCAGCCCTTACTTCTTCCTCTACATCACCATGCTCGCGTTCTCGCCACTCTAGCACCATCCTGCATGAGAAATTGACCAAAATGTCCATTAGATTCATGTAAATCCTTATGCGCGGCGTCATACGCGGCTGTTTCCAAAACAACCGCATATGTACGCAGTTTCTAGTCACTTTTCCACGTATAGCCAGCCCTATATGTGGAAAAAGCCTCGATACCCGCGTGGGCCGTAGCGCTCATGTAAGATTGGCCTTTAAAAATTCATTTGACCATGAAAACTTGTAAAAATTATATTGAAATGCAAGCAGAGAACATGAGTAAATACCTGGAAGATACGGTTGTGAATTCCACCGGCTGGATCTTCTGGAATTTGCAGTTGAATGTCAGAGCTCCAATGGGTAAAAGTTTCAAATGATTTCTATTTTTTACTATTTATAGAAAAATTTTGAAATATTTGAAAATTTTTACCCCCTTTCCTATAGTTTTGACCGTTTGTAACCATTTTGGACCGTTTCTGACCTAATTGGTGATGTAGAAGACTGTTTTCAGCGCCGTTTCAGCCTTTGGATTGACTCGTTTGTACTGATCTCAGGTATAACGTTTATACTGGCATATAGGTTAGGTTCACCATCGTTTGCATTTTACATGACCTTATGACCATGTCACTATATCCTTAGGTACGAATCCACTTTGTTATGTCACAAAACCTTCTTACTGCTATAGAAGTGGCATGAGATGAGTGGTAGAGACTCACCTTACATGGGTACCCTAGTTAGTGCCTTATTTGCATTTGGTTCCCATGCCAATGTTTCCCCCTTTAGGGTGTGGGAGTTTGTTGTATAGTATTGCCATGACATTTAGCAAGAGCCTCATACTCCTCTTGATCTTATGCTGGCCATTGATCCCCCAGACTCCCTTGTATCAAGTTGTGAATGCATTATCATGAGCTTTTCCTGTCTTATTGAGCTTTATGTCGGCTCCCCTGACATTGCGTTTCAGCCATATAGCCCGAGCTTGTCTCATGTCTATCCATGCAGAGCCTTTCTTTATATCCTTCGTAGCTTGATTCCCTTTTTACCAGGAGGGGATTTTCCCCCAAGTGTCGATATCCTACACATGTATCCTTGCATTGAGCATAGGTATGTTCCACTGCTTGGAACTAGTTTGTTTTCCCTCATGACACTCGTCTCCTCCTAGTTTGTAACTATAAAGCTAGTTTATTCTTTTTTCAAGCTTTTCAAATAACTAAAAAAGACCAAAAAAATCTAAAAACCAAAAAGCCGGACAAGAAAAGATATTATCTTTGGCAGCTATCGAGTCGTGTCGCCTTCGAACAGAGCACTATATATCACATCCATTGGTTGGGTTATAGTTTGACTTTAGGAGCTGTACTCGTTTATCTGAGTTTTATCTCCACCGAATGGTTAAGCTTCCAGTCCCTATGGAGCCTCTATTGATGCCTCCTGCGTCATAGAGATGTCCCAGTTTGTATATCGAGTCTATGCTGCCTTCATTCAGTCACCATATGCTGTTATGCTCTTGTTCGAAGGAAGTTGAAACCTGAGTCGGCCATTCCTCAGTTATCTTTACTTTGCATGTCGGCCATTCCCGGTACTGTTACTGGTTCGTGCACCTTATGATCGAGTTCTTCCATATTATACAGCCTTGCTGAGTACCTCGTGTTGGATGATGGGAGATGCCCTAATGCCCTCCTTCCAGCGGATTTCATCCCATCGACTTTAGATCATTTATTTTGGGATTGGAGTCTAGAGTCATTTTGAGTGCCTTGAGACTTGCAGTCATCAGTGGTAAGTTCTCTCGCCATCGACAGTTTTTGGGAATACATCAATGTCCCCTGATCGATGGATTCTCTCAAGTGTTCAACCTCAACACATTTATTCACACTTGTTAGTTTGCACTCTAGTACCTTGATTCCCATTTTCATTATTGGTGGGTGATCTCGCATCTGTTAACGGTATACATCAATGACCGGTAATCAGACGATGGACTACTATGTTCGACCTCGACACCTCTATTCGCATAGTAGGACATGTACTCATAGCGGTTTGTGTAGAAGACCTTCCATATTGGTGGCATCCACTATATTCTACCTCCTTGATCGTGCCAGTGTTCATGAGATTTCAGCTCTCGTGACTTGTTCCAGTATATGTCAGACATTTCCAGCCACTATGGAGATTTTGATCTGTTATATATCTTCAGCCTTTGTGGAGATCATGGTCCTTTTTATATCTTCATCATGGATATTATGATCTATGTATATTGTATGTAGCGATGACCACATATGTGTTCTCGTGTTTCATGCCTATTCATGGCCATTGTACTCTTATGTATCTGGGACTGCTATATGTATTTGCAGTTATATGCAGAGTTGTATTATGATATTATGCTGATTGGGTGGCTGGTCTTCAATTTGGGTACCTTCATCACTTCACTTCTAGGATGGACTTATAATGTATTTTGGCCATCGTATAACCCCTCTGATCTCGTACATTAGCGGGCATCTGTTATAGAGATATCACAGAAATAGTAACAGGCATTTCTGCAGAAGAAATTGGAAAATTAGGGATTCCTATTCCGGGAGCTTCCCTCTACTGTTTTCAGAAAAGGAGTACATTGGACAGCTCCATTTGAAGAGATCTATCTGTTTATCCAATCAGATCTGAAATATTCCAAGTTTTGAAAATTAGGGTTTCTGTGACAAACCCTAGACCAGCCAGCTTCGAAACTAGGACAGACACCTCAAATTGGTAAGATCTAATCTTTTGCTATTTCCATTTGAGGTTCTCATTTAAAAGTGATCTATCACATCAACTTGATGATAAGCTTGGTGAAGTTGAACAACTTCCAAGCATGGAAGTATATGATCTCTCTGAAGAAAATGAATTGGACACCTACATGAGTAGAGAGGTTCCAGTTCTAAAGGGAGATGAGGCTAGATGCCTTACATAAGAAGAACTTGGTCAAGCTCAAGAAGATCATTGCTGATTTAGTCATGAATCAACTTGTACCACAAGTGTCTCCCCAAAGACACCAAAGATGTTTGATTCCTTGACCAAGCTATTTGAAGGTAAGAACACATATCAGAAGATGAACTTAAGAAACCAGTTGAAGAATGTGAAGATACAGAATTCAGAGACCATGCAAACATAAGGGTCTCTCAAATCAAAGAACAACTTGAAGTGGTAAAAGAAGAAGTGAAGAATGCATAAGTGGTGATAGCCACCTTGAATAGCCTCCCAGGATCATGGGATTCATTCATGTGAGGAATGTGTGCCAGAAGGAAGTAATTACTTTCAGCAGACTCCGTGAAGAAGAAGAAGCTCGATTGATAAGAAGAGAAGGGAAGATGGAAGAAACTGAAGATCAAGCTCTTACCATCCAAAGAATATCCCTCAAGCGACGAGGAATATGAAGATCTCAACTCTTGAAGAACTTCTTATCCATCTTAGCATTTGGATAAGAAATGATGCTATTATGAATGAAGAAGATGATGAAGTTGAAGACTCAAGAAGGAGTATACCCATGAAACAAATAAATATAAGTATTCAATTGTCGTTTCATTGTTTTGTTATGCATTTGTTTATATTCAGTTAATGTATTATGCATGATAGAATGCTTGCATTAATGACAGTATACTACTAATATGCATGTGATGGGTAAGTAGCTCATGGTGCTATACAACTCTCCATTGCTACTTATCTAGAATGAAACCTCTTTGCTGACATATAGGATTAGTGTACAATCTCAATGTTGTCCTGGTAGAGATGGAAGGCATCTAGAAAGTTTCAGTGAGATATGGATGAATGTTGTATTGGCTAAAGTAGTTGCATGATGATATATTTATGCATAAGAAATTGCCAGTATAAATATTCCTTATGAAATGTTTCTAACCATACAAATGCATTTGACTTGTAGGAAAGACAGCATACATAATCGCCTACAAGCAAAGAAGAATGAAGACTTGTTCTGAAGAACAAGTGATGACAGTTAAAAGATAAAGAATAATATGACGAGTGCAGTGACATCATTGATGTAGAACCTTCCAGCCACCAAGAAGAAAGGGAAGACCAGCTCAAGAAGAATGATGTCAGGGTGCAGTATCGAGACCTGAAGATAAGTTCATAGTTCCATCATGCAGTAGATGGAAACCTCGTACAAAGCAAGAATCGTAGCACGAGGCTTCTAACGAAAAGAAGGTATAGACTACGAAGAGACATTTGCAGCTAGTAAGAGTTGAAACACATACATAATGAGATTGATGAAGATCTTAACCTTTGCTAC
Source organism: Pseudotsuga menziesii (assembly GCA_001517045.1). NCBI lineage: Eukaryota > Viridiplantae > Streptophyta > Pinopsida > Pinales > Pinaceae > Pseudotsuga > Pseudotsuga menziesii. The sequence continues at coordinate 571,717 of LPNX010897669.1, forward strand.
AAGGATGAAGATGCAAGTCTGTACACTAGAAGGTCACATAGAATATTAGTAGCATAGGAAGCTACTTGTCACTCCGATACAGAATGTTTTAAGTGCATAGAGCACATAAAACAGAGGGAGTATGATGCTCCGCTTCAAAGGGAGTGATTGCAGAAGATCCCGAGGTTTGACATGATATGACAGGATGGATAGATTACTGATGACTCTAGGATTTACTGAGAGTAAAGTGGATTCCAACCTTTTCTTCAAGGTTGAAGGTGGAAGACTAGTGATGCTCTTGTTATGTGTCGGTGCACTATTTTTCTAGGCATGGAGGTGTGGATAAGGGAAGTATGCAGTAGAGATCGTGAATAGGTTCAGGATGATGGACTACATGACCACACCTATGGCATCAAACCTAAAGCTATTAAGTGATGCTTCATCAGGGATGGTTGATGCTATGATTGGGTCCTTGATGTACCTGACGAACACAATATCAGATATGTGCTTTGCTGTGAAAACCTTGAGCTAGTTCCTGACAGATCCAAGACATGTTCACTTGATTGCTGCAAAGAATATTCTAAGGTACTTGAGGAGTACAGTTGATTATGGTTTCAAGTACGATGTGAATCAAAAGATTAACCTGGAGGGTTATGTTGATTCATATTGGGTAGGCAGTGCCATCGACAAGAAGAGTACTTCAGGATGTTGCCTCAATATGGGATCAGGTGTGATCTCTTGGTTTACCAGGAAGCAATCCTGTGTGGCATTGAGTATAGTTGAAGCAGAGTATGTCGCAGCGTGTTCAGCTAGTTGTGAGGCAGTATGGCTGCGGAAGCTACTGTCTGATATAATTGATCTCCAGTTGGATGCTACTTGTATACATTGTGACAACCAAAGTTGCGTGAAGTTGTCAGAGAATCCAGTGTTCCATGACAAGTCGAAGCATATCGAGATCAAGTACCACTATATCAGGGATATGGTGCAGAGAGGAGCAGTGAAGCTCCAGTATGTTATGATGGAGGAATAGATAGCCGATGTATTGAAGAAGCTATTGGCTAGGCTGAAGTTCAAGTACTTCAGGGAGAAGCTTGGTGTTTTCTAGATCGACGTTTCCTCCAAGAGAAAGTGATAAGACCCAGAGCCATTCTGACATGGTGAGAGGATTGGTTCCTTCCATGGTAAGATGTAAGGGCTAAGCCATTCTATCATGGTGAGAGGATTGGTTCCTTCCATGTTAGATATGAGTGCTGAGATCCATAGCCATTCTCATGAGTAGGTCAGATATAAGGGCTAAGCCATTCTGTTCATGGCTAAAGGATTAAGTTCCTCCCATGGCAGATGTCGGATCTGGCCATTCTGTCGAGTAGGACAGATGTAAGGGCTACCTCCATTCTGACGAGCAGGTTAGATGTAAGGGCAGAGCCATTTTGTTCATGGCTCAAGGATTTAGTTCCTTCCATGTCAGATGTGAGTGCTGGCCATTATGTCGAGTAGGAAATATGTAAGGGATACCACCATTTTGATGAGCAGGTCAGATGTAAGGGCAGAGCCTTTCTGTTCATGCCTAAAGGATTTAGTTCCTTCCATGTCAGATGTGAGTGCCAGCCATTCTGTCGAGTAGGACAAATGTAACGGCTTCTTCCGCTCTATGGGAGAGTGGAGGCACCTATTCCATTACCAGGTAGCTTAGTTTGGGACTAGGGGCCATTCTGACAAGGGTGTAGGATTCAGTTCCTACCAGGTCAGATGTGAGTGCACACCCTTCTAACGAGTAGGTCAGATGTAAGTGCTAAAATATCTCATCACTGTGAGCAAGATGTGTTCCAGCCTGGATGGGAGTCATTCATCATTGTGGTAGGATGTGTTCCGGCCTGGGTGAATGAGTGGAAATATTTCATCATTGTGTTAGGATGTATTCTGACCTGGGTGAGAGTCTTCCATCATTGTGGTAGGATGTGTTCCCGCCTGGATGGATGTGCCTTTCTGACGAGTAGGTCAGATGTAAGTGCAAATCCATTTCACAGATGGTAGTAGATGTGGCTACCATGCTGGTGAATGTGAGTGCTGGGCCTTTCTGATGTGATTATAGGATTGGTTCCTATATGATCAGATGTGAGTGTTGGGCATGCCTTTCTAACGAGTAGGTCAGATGTAAGTTTTGGGCATGCCTTTCTGATGAGTAGGTCATATTTAAGTGCTGGGCGCAAACCTACATGATGGATAGGCCTACAACCAGCATGAAAAAGGGCTGGCTCTGTAGAACTTCCTGTGATGAGAAGAATCATGAGATAGCACCAGTGATGATCCAGATCCAGTGATGACAGCCAGTGATGATCCAGATCAAGTGATGATCTAGATCCAGTCGTGATGATCCAGTAGTGATGATCCAGATCGAGTGATGATCCAGATCCAGTGATGATAGCCAGTGATGATCCAGATCCAATGATGATCCAGATCCAATGATGATGTTACATGATGATCCAGATCAAGAGATGATCCAGATCTGATGATGAATATGACTTGAAGATGAATATGACTTAAAGACGAAGATGACTTGAAGACGAAGATGACTTGAAGACGAAGATGACTTGAAGATGAGATGATCCAGCTGATACAAGAAGACCAGTGCTGATAAATTGTGTCAAGTGAATACCTTCCTAGTTAAGAGGGAATGCTGATGTAATTGTAACTTCGGAATGTATTCATTTGAATTTCTTATCTATTGTAACCCGATGTTATTTTCGGGATGTATTGTAATGTATTTGAGTCATTTCATATGCCGATGTTTATTCCGGGAAGTTTCTATAATGAGAAAGTCATGTCAAGTCATTGTGGGTAACCCTCCTATTGGTAAACGGTTAAAGTCCCCACAGTTGTGGGGCCCTTGGGTTATTAGACTATCCTAGTGAAGCCGACCCTAGGTGAGTCATTGTAAGTCGGGGGAATAGTCCCCACCATTGTGTTACCCTCCTATTGGTTGGAGGAGGCAAATTCCCCACAAGTGGTGGGGCACTAGGGTTATTAGACACTCCTAGAGATGTCGGCTCTAGTAAGTAATTGTGAAGTGAGGTCGACATGTTGGAGTGCACTTCAAGTGAACGGAAGAATATAAATAGAGAGTGAGAGCCTCTCTATTTATCACTTGCAACACACATCACTCACTCACTCAAGTGTGGCGCATTAGTGAGGAAGAAAATATACTGGGACTAGACAAGAAGAGAGACTACTGCTGTTGGGAGATCATCTTACTGTTTTGGGCTTTTACAGTTTTGGTGCTGATTCTATCTCTGAGGAAGTTGCAGGGTTTTCTCTTTTATGGTTTCCTCGAGGAAAACTCTTTGTGTCTCTTGTCTTTTGTGATGTGCTTATGTTTTATTGCTGTACTTGTTATTCTCTCAGTGAAAAGATCCTAAGATCATAATGCTAGCTTATATGATGAAAAACTAACCGAGGTTTGATAATATGGTGCAGAGATGGAGAACTTATCATGCTGGAAGATTCATACATAAAATATATATATATATATATATATATATAAATGAATAATCATGAAAAGGAAGGTACTTATAATTAAAATAATCAATATGAAGATAGGATGACAGCTATTAGACATCAAAAAACATGAATAAACCTGAACAACACATTCAAGCATAAGCACAAAACAGACATGAAATGGAAGCTGAACATATGATAGGAAAAGAGCTTATATTAGGTCATGAGCAATATGAGAAGCTTGACAATATTAATGGTTTACAATTCCCCAAATTCAAACCTTTTCTATAACATAAGTCTTAGGCTTTATAGCCTTTACAAAAATATTCAGATCCTGAAAAATTGGATATGTTTTACTAAAAATAGATAAAATTAATGTTTTTGCAAAATTAGGTCAGAAACTCTAATTTAACTACTAGTTTAACTAACTCTAACACTTTTTCACTCTTTGAACCTTTTGATGACTGCAGTGAATACTGGAGGAAAGTTGTAACTAGTCTTCTGGTGGATGAACCATTGTTTGTTAAAATAGGTAGGGTTTTGTGACCCTCTCCTCTTTCAGGTATCCCCAAAACTGGAACATACCTCCTTTGATTGTGCACTTCAGAAAATTTCAGCTTTTACACTTTGTCCTGCTCTTTCACAGGTGTTGGTGAAGTAAACTCTTCATTTTTATGCTGTAACCTGCCTTGTTAGGTCAACTTTTTCCCTAAACATTTGGCCAAATTGCTGAAAAATGGGGCTTAAAGATGCATTCAATTCTCCAAATCTGTGACACCTGTGTATAAACTAAAAGAGGTTTTTGTAGATTGGTGTTTTTTGAGCAAAAATTTATCTGAATTCTTGAAATTCATTTCCATTTTCCAGATATCTGTATTTCAAATACACATGTAAAACAGGGAAATTATGAGATCCAAAAATTAGGGCTTAGAGATGGATTCGATTCTCCCAATATGAAATACTTGTAGGAAAACTGAGAGAGGTTATTGTTCTCTGACATGTTAGGAAAAAAAATTTCGAGTAGTTTGCAAAATGATTCTCCAGCCGCTCAAAATCATCGTTTTAATATGATTCCTTTTCATAGTAAAACGCCAATTTCGGTGGCTTAAAGCGCCCTGAAAATTTGGTCTTAGCTGCCGAAAGTTTGCTTTCAGTGGCTTAGAGACCATTTTGAAACCATGCTTAGCCACAAAAAACTGTGTTTTGAGTTTTTTGAGCAGGTCCTCCTCCCTGTTCCTTTTAGGTGGTTAATCATGCTAAATTATGACAAACCTCATGCTGATGAATTTGATTTTGACGAGGAGAAAACCGTTTTCACTTTTCGTCCCTTTCAGTGGTTAAGAGTATTTAGGGTTTTTTTTGCTAGCTATCTAAAGTTGAGCTTTTGGTGGCTAATGAACCACCACCATGATCTCCCAAGCCACCGAAACTTTCTTTCCAAAAGAACATGTGTAACGAGCTTTCGGTGATTTACTGCCTTTTCGGATCTCATTGTTTAGCTACCGAAAGGCAGGGATTTTGGTGTCTAATGAACTATTTGAAAGTCCTCCCAAGCCACCAAAAGTTTCCCTTTCCAAAAGCATATCTCATTTTCTTTCAGTGGTTAATGTCCTCCTGCAAACAATCACTAAGCTGCCGAAACCAAAGATTTTCGGTGGCTAATGAGCTGTTGGAAAACTCGCCTAAGCCACCAAAAGTCCTTTCCCATAATTTTAATAAGAACGTGATGAGAAATATTTCGGTGGATAATAATGGTCTTGTGATAAACTATTAGCTGCCAAAATCTAGGCTTTTCAGTGGCTAATGACTTATTGAATATCCTGCATAATCCACCCAAATCTAAAAATTTCAAATTTATCAAATAACACAACATTAGATACCCCAAATTGTTATTCATCCCAATATCTTTCATAATATGACTTGAAATCTTCATCCTATCAAAAATAAATTGTATGAGTGAACTTATTGAGAATAAATTTATTTTAGGAGATAACAAGATAGAGAAAAGAAAGAAGGGAAGGATGCTATGATCGAGGAATATCAGTCGATCATAAAGAATGATTTCTGGTAGATAGTTCCAAGATCAGAGAAGAAGTCTCTCATGACTTTGAAGTGGATATATAAGATAAAGCATGTTTTAGATGGAAACATCGATAAATACAAGGAAAGCTAGTTTGTAGCATGAGGATTCTCACATAAATAAGGCATAGAATATGAAGATAAATTTTCCCCTTGTGGCAAGGTACACTTCCATTAGGACCATAATTGAATTAGCAGCAATTATGAAAGCGAAAATTCACCAGATGGATGTCAAGACAACTTTATTGAATGGTTTATTTGAGGAGGAAGTGTACATGGAACAACTACTAGGATTCAAGACACATGATAGGAATACCCATGTGTGAAAATTAAAGAAGGCCTTGTATGGATTGAAACAAGGACCGAGGACATGGTATGATAGGATAGATCACTTATTGATGAGCTTGGGCTTTACCAAGAGTAAAGAGGATTCCGAACTCTACTTCAAGGTGGGAGATGAAAGACCAATGATACTATTGCTATATGTTGATGACTTGTTTCTAACAGGTAATGGAGAACTGATTACCGATACAAGGAGGAGACTTGTTACAGAGTTCGAGATGAAATACCTAGGTATGATGCACTACTTCTTAGGCATGGAGGTGTGGAAAAGTGCATATGGGATTTTCCTTGGTAAATGAAGGTATGCAATGGAGAGTATGAAGATATTCACAATGTTGGAATGCAAGGACATAACCACACCTATGACATCTAACTTGAAGCTTCTGAGTGATTCTTCATCTGAGTTAGTTGATGGAATGATGTATCATCAGATGATTTCCTCATTGGGCTATCTGAGGAATACGAGACTAGACATATGCTTTGACATGAATAACCTGATCCAGTTCCTAACATATCTAAGACATGTTCACATGATAGTTTTAAACCATGTTTTGAGGTACCTAAAAGGTGTTGAAAACATAGACGATTTAGATTCTTATTTTCGTTTAAGAGTAGATCACCCATATCATTTGCGCTTGGTTTTCGAAAAATGTCATCGTTGTCAAATCAGGTTGAATCCTCAGAAGTAAATATTTTGCACGAAAGTAGGTCATTTATTAGGATTTATCATTTCTATGGAGGGGATTAGAGTCGATCCTCTTAAGGTTGAGGAAACACTTTGATTGCCTCCCCCCCACACTATTAGACACCTTCAGAGTCTACATGGGATGGCTAACTTCTTGTGAAGATTTGTTGTCAATTTTTCCAATTTGACCAAGGGTTTCATGCACCTTTTGAAGAAGGAAAAACCTTTTATCTGCGATGAGTGAGCCCAAGATTCTTTTGATACATTGAAGAAATACTTTCCATCAGCCCCCGTTCTTATTCCACCTGACTATAGCCGTGATTTTTTGTTATATGTGGTTGTGTCTCAAGAGATGATTGGAATAGTTTTTGTTCAAGAGGAAAAATATCTCCAAGATCACATTGTCTACTATCTTAGCCGAAACCTTACTGATGCTCAAATTCATTACACTTACGTGGAGAATCTAGCCTTATCTATTGTCTATGTGGTTTAACAGTTGAGATAATACATACTCCTTTTCCAAACTATGGTTGCGGATCATGTCAATCCATTTCAGTTTCTCCTACAAGATGAATGATAGGGGGAAGTATAATAAATGGATTATTATCTTGCAAGAATTTGATCTCGAAATTGTTTCAAAAAAATCGAAGAAATCATTGATGATTCATAGCTCATGTTAGATTTCCTTAGTTTGGATGAAGTTGAGGTCCATGAAGATTATTGTGTTGACAAGCAGATCTTCCTTTCATCGATCATGGACCCATAATATGACAACAATATCATTTATTTACATAATTTGAAGGTCCCTCCTCACCTCTCATAGGATTAACATCGAATCTTACAACACGTTGCTAAGAACTACCTCATTGTTGATGACACTTTGTATCATCATGGGGTAGATTCCATTTTCGTCGATATTTAAATCATGAAGAGGTTGAGAATATGCTTAATGATTTACATAATGGGGTGTGTGGTGGTCATTTATCGGGGCTTGCTACAAACCAAAATTTTTTGAGAGCGGGTTATTACTAGTTGTCAATCTTCAAGTATTGTGTTAATCTGGTCATGCAATGCAAACCTTTCTAGGTGTTTGCACTGAAAATTTGTTCACATCTAGCCACATTACATCCTATTATCACTATCGATCCCTTCACCAAGTGGGGGGTTGATTTTATGGATTGCAACCCTACTTTAGCTGGGGGGCACCATCACATTAAACTGGTCGTGGATTATTTCACAAAATGTTGATGTATTTGTAACTTCAGAATGTATTGACTTGTATATTTTATATTGTACCCCAATGTTCCTGTCAGTAGATTCATTAATAATATAAATTTAGGTTAATTCATTGAGGTCAACCCTCCATTGTAAGTTGGGGCAATAGTCCCCATAATTGATTTGAGGTTAACCCTCCTTGTTGATCAAGGGGGGAAGTCCCCAAAGTTGTGGGAACTAGGGCTATTAGACTCTCCTAGAAGAAGTCGGGCCTAGTAAGTAATTGCCAATTTAGAAATTAGTATAAATAGAGAGTGAGCCTCTCTATCTCAGACACACACTCACTCAGCTATAGCACATATGTGAGAGAAGAGGAGCTCATACAAGTGAGAGAGAGAGAGAACAACTATTGGAGATCATCTTTCTGTCTTTGGGTTTTACTACTGCCATTGGTGCTCATTCTATATTTGAGGAAGTTGTGGGAATTTCTCCTTTATGGTTTCCCCAAGTAAAATATTTGTTTCTATTTTCTCTTGTGATTGATTACTATGCATGTTATTCTCTCAGATAATATCCTAAGATCATATTGTCTAAATGATAATAATATAACATGGTATCAGAGCTAACCTAAGAAGAATACACTGTGCAGCTACAGAGGCTATGGATTCTTACCTTTTGGATCTCTCTCCACATATCATCAGCAAAAGGAGGCTATCCTAACTTTCCATTGAAGGGCATGTCTTTCTGTCGATGCAGAATTTGATTCCAGGCATTTTCAATTTTTGACCTACCACTGCAGTGACAATTAGGGATTTTACAGAAGTAGAATTTTTGAGTGAGCCCAGCATCGGATTTCTCTCCTCCTCAAAATTGAAATTTAGAGAAAAAATTCAAATTTTTTGGTTGGGTAAAACTCCAGGAAAGCAAACCCTAATTTGACCTCAGACTTGAAAAACCCTAAAGTACTAAAAATGGTAGTTTTGGTACATTCTCTATATCTCTATATTAAAGAAGTATCAGGAGCCAAAATTTTCACAAGACGAATATAAAATCATATTGTACCCTGTGTAAAAATTCAGCCTCATATTCTCTATATTTTGGGAGATAGGATTCCTCCAAATTAGGGTTTCAGCCTCTTCCAGGATTCATCCCTAAACAGGACACCTAGGGAGAATTGCTATATATCAGGATACAGAGGTCCGAACAAATTTTTTTAATATTTTCTAGATAGGGAATGGACTTTAATTTATTTGGTAAGATTTTTAGACCCTGAAGGTGAACAAGTGATATGTGGAGGTCCGTACAAGTTCGCTATGATGAACAATATTGAAATAAGTCACCTTGGGAAAACTCTCATAAGTCCCAATTGGTGAAACCCATTCTACTAAAACCTCTAGTTTTATAAATAGGACAGAAGAGGCCACCTTAGTACAAAATTTTAGACACAAAGGAGTAGTATTGTCAGAGATACTGCAAAAAAAATATCAAGAATTTATGTAGAAAAAATTGGAAAACTAGGGATTCCTATTCCCAGAGATTCCCTCCAGTGATTTCAAAAAAGGAGTACATTGGACAGCTATAATTGAAGAGGCATATCTTTCTATCCAATCATATCTTAAATATTCCAAGTTTTTAAAATTAGTGTTTCTCTTAAAAACCCTAGATCGGCCAGCTCTAGAATCAGGATGGACAGCTCAAATCGGTAAGATCTAATTTTTTTATATTTACATTTGAGGTTCTCATTTCAAAATGACTAATCACACCAACTTGGTGAAAATATTGGTGAATATGACAAATTCCAAGCATCAAAGCATAGGATCTCACTGGTTCTTGAAAAAAATGAATTGGACACCTACATAAGTGGAGAGGTTCTAGTTCTAGAGGGAGATGAGGCTAGAGCTTTACACATGAAGAACTTGTTCAAGGCAAAGAGGATCACCTTATACCACATGTGTCTTCCCTAAATACACCTAAAGAGATGTTTGATTCCTTGAAAAATCTATTTTGAAGAGAAGACTATAAATCGGAAGAAGTATAGGAAATTTGTGATCCTTGAAGAAATTGACTTGGATCAGTATTTCAGAAGGAAATATTTAGGAGCCAGAGGGAGATGAGGCTAAGGATAGAGCTAAGAGAATCATTGAATATTATATTAAATTTCATCTCATCCATCATGTGTCATCCCTGAAGACACCAAAAGGAAGTGTTTGATTCTATGACAAAGAAGTCGAAGAAGAATAAGATACTGTTATAACCACCTTGAATGGCCTCCCAGGATCATGGGACTCATTCATTCGAGGAATGTGCACTAGAAGGAAGTGATTAATTTCAATAGACTCTTGGAAGAGTGTACATAAGAAAAATAGCAAATCATATTATGAGAAGAGAATATGGGAGAAACTGAAGATCTATCTCTCACAATACAAGGAAGATCCCTCAAGCGATGAGGAATATGAAAAACTCAATTATTGAAGAACCTCTTATCCATCTTAGAATTTTAATAAGAAATGGTGTTGTTATGAATGAAGAAGATGATGAAGCTAAAAGAAGAAGTCTTCCCATGAAACAAATAAAGATAAGTATTCAGTTATCATTTCATGAAATCATTTTGTTATGCATTTGTTTATATTTAGTTGATGTGTTATGCATGATAGAATGTTTGCATTAATTACAGTATAATACTAATATGCATGTGATGGCTAAGTAGCTCATGTTCCATACAAATATCCAATGCTACTTATCTAGAATGAAACATCTCTGCTTAAATATTGGATTAGTGCATAATCTCAATGACATCATGGTATAGATGGAAGGAATATAGAAAGTTTCTGTGAGATATGGATGAATGTTGTATTGGATAAAATAGTTGCATGATCATATCTTTATGCATAAGAATTTTCCATTATGAATATTCCTTATGAAATGTTTCTAACCATACAAGTAATTCATTTGACGTGTAGGAAAGATCGTGTACAATTTCCTACAAGAAAACAAGGATGAGACATGTTCCGAAGAACAAGTGATGACAATTCGAGAAATAATCCAATATGAAGAATAATATGACGATACTTTCAAAGAAATAAAGAGGTCTCAGAAAAAGTGCATTTATGTGACACTGTTGAGTGACATCATTGATGCAGAACATTCCATCTATGAAGAAATAGCTAAGAAGAAAGGGAAGGAGTAGACCAGTTCAAGAATAATGATGTCTAGGATGTGGTATCGAGACTTGAAGGGAATTCCATAGTATCTTCCATACGGATCTACAAGTTCCTATTAGAATTTGAATGCCATATGATCTTCAAGCAGACAGTTCTTATTATGTTGCAGCAATTGAAGGGAGGATGAACATAAACACTAAGAAAAACAAACCACACAGGAAACAGACAAGTATTGCTTAGGAATTTATAGTATATTCATCATAATAATATCCAGTGTACAATAGATTACAAATAGGTAGAATTCAAATGCAAGAGGAATTAATTCAAATTCTCCAAGTGGATAAGACTGTATCTAACTGAATCTCTAACTCAAGATCTCCCAATCAATACCAGATTCCATCAAATCAACTCTCAGATGACCAATAAGTCCAACAGATAGTAACAACTAGTTCAGTCAGTGAAACTGACTGTGGTAGGTGAACAAAAGTGCTCCTCCACATCCTTGCATGCAATTTCCATGCAAAGAATATGCTATCTTACTGATATGGAGTAATCTGAAGGTAATTAAAGGATAACTGTGGCTAACTAGTGCTAACTCCAACTAACTGAAGTAGGTTGGTGTCGGGACTCATAGTGGCTCCTAAAATGTAGGGATTGGTATAGGAGGCACCCTCACTGATCCATGCACATGTAGTAAGCTATAGTTAACCTCTAGAATTTTCCCCCACACTTCAATTATTGGTACATGTGGCCCCATTGGGCCATGTGGTCCGAATTGCACTAGTGGAATCATTTAATTAATTTAAGGTTCCTAAGTTAGGCAATAATTAATATAATAGAAATTTGACAAAGGGAGGATTAATAATACTAACATCCCCCCTGAATCCTAACTTGGAAAATTGTGGGCTCTAGTAATAAGATGATATCTGACCCAAATACAATCTAGAAGATAACAATAAAAAATGTCGCTTAGTACAACTGAGGAAACAAGGGAAAATCTCATGGGAAAAACCCCCCTAAAAAATAATCAGGAAAATAATAATCTGCAAGCTATCTTTAGAAGAAAGAAGCTTCCTCCTTAGAAAAATAACTTGAGAAAAAACACTGCTGCAAAAATTGCATCTCTATGCAACATCATGGTCCATCAGTGGACCTCTCAATGTACTTCTGAACTGATGAATCTATTTGGTTCTATTGGATGGTGGAGGTAGGTAATCATCAAATATCTTCTTCTGTGGGCCATGTAGCTAATCATTCACCATCATCAAGTAGCACTGACTTGGAACTTTGCTGCACCATTCTATGAGATATAGTGCAGCATGCTCATTCTGATACTAGGACCTAGCTCTTCTTTTGTCTTCTGGAACTCCAACACCACTTCGAGCTACATCAAGAATATTTTGAGCCCATCTAGGTTTAGGCTTCTGATTTGGAATGGGTACTGGATCTATATCTAGAATATCTTGAGATTCAGTCTCAATAATAGGATCATGTTGTATGTGATCTTCTTCATCTAAATCTAAAACCTGTATCACATTATCATCATCATCATCAAAAATAGGAGGAGAAATGGTTATACCTTTCTGTGCTATTGGAGGATTACCATGCACTTGATCTTGTTTGAATTGGACACTTCTTTCAATGAAGCATATTCTAGTAGAAACCTCCATCAGTTTGTAAGATTTTGCATCATCTGCATATCCCAGCAGAATGCGTTCTTTACTTTGGGCTTGGAATGCCTTTCTCTTGTCAAGTGGTATCTTGGCCCAAGCTTTGGAACCAAAAACTCTTAGATGAGAGAAATTGGGCTTGTACCCATGCATTGCTTCGAATGGAGTCACCCCGACCACTGACTTGTGAAGCACCCTATTCTACAAATATGAAGCATTGTTTACTACTTCAGCCCAAAGAGAAGGAGGAAGATAATTTCCATGGAGAAGGAATGTTGCCATCTCCTTTAGTGATCTGTTATTCCTCTTAGCCACACCATTTTGTTGTGGTGTGTATGAAACTAAGTGTTCCATTCGAATCCCCTCTAATTCACAGAAATCTTGGAAATCTCTTTTGTCATATTCTCCTCCTCCCTCGAATATTATTGACTTAATCTTCTTATTGAAGTTGTTCTCAACCATATATTTAAAAATTTTAAAAGTCTCAATAACTTCTTATTTTAGCTTCACGAAGTAGATACAACAGTACCTAGAAAAATCATCAATAAAGGTAAAAAAATACTTGCAACCATTAATTGAATTTGTGGGCATAGGTCCAACTACATCACTGTGTATCAAATCAAGTGTAGAAATAGATCTATGAGCCTTCCCAACATCATACTTATTTTCTGGATTCTTACCTACCAAGCACCCAACACATACTCCATCGGAAGTTTGAATGGAGGGAAAACCTTCAACCATGTTATCATTGTGGATATGCTTCAAATATTTGAAATTGAGATGGCCAAATCTTGCTAGTGTTGTTAGAATGAGACAATAAAGATGTAGGAGGAGAAACATGAAATAAATATGAAAACTCACAATATTTGGTAGATTAATTTGCAATACCTTTTGCTACAAGATTTCCAGTGGCTTTTTCTGTAATATCAACTAAGTCTGAATTGAATGTGACCCTCTTGGGAGAGCCTGCATGTGTCATCTGATAAATAGATAACATGTTAGCAGTAAGGGAGGGCACATATAAGACATTTTTGAACTCACTATGCTTCACTCTGACTGAGCCCATTCCTTCTACTAGAATCTGGGAATCATCTCCCATGTGAATATTAGACCCCTTTCATAGTGAAAGAGTAGAGAAGGATTCTTTATAGGAAACCATTTGGTTGGAGGCTCCAGAATCTATAATGTATGTTGAGGATGGAGAGAGAGTTTATTTCAAAGCATGACACCTTTCGACATCTTCTATCGGTGCTTCTTCATCAATCTTCTTTTCTCTTGGAGGAGCAATGTTGTGCTATTTGAGAAGAGCAGACATCTCATCAAGTTGCTTCCTCATACAATGTTCTTCAAGATGGTATCCCTTTTCACAATACCGACATAAATTCTTTTCAAATTTCTTCTTCTTAGAGCCAGATCCCCCTTCGAAAGATTGTTGATTTGATTTAGGATTCAAATCAGCTGCCTTTGGATCCTTCTTCTTTGATTTCCCCTTTGCTTGCACTTTGGAGGAGTCAGTAACCAATAGATATTGATATTTGGAAGTCTTGATGACTCACATTCAAAATAATTTGTCTTGCTCTTTGATAAAGGACTCAGAGAATGAATCTAGAGAAGGTAGTTTCCAATCGTGAAATATTTCCTACTTGGAATGAAGCATAGACACATAGACAGAGTACCCAGGGTCCATTTTACTGATTATGGAAAGGAAATTCTTCTTATTCTTCTGCTCTATCCCACACTATCTGCATTGGAGCACTAGAGACTTGAATTTGGAGAATAATTCCTCAATAGTCTCGAAACTACTGGGATGTAAAGGTACCAACTCATTCTCTAGAATGTGTCCCTGAAGATCATCTTGTTTGTTAAACAAGCTATCAATATTCTCCCAGGATTCTTTGGGAGTCCTCAATCCTTCCATATGGAAGAGTAGATCTTTGGAAATATAAGTACATAAGTACCTAAATTCTTCATTACAATGGTTCAAAAAATTGTTTCGCTCAATTGGCTGATGAGTCTCACCCTCCCATCCATGTATGATCCTATGGTAGCCATTCTTGCACAAGTCCATATGCATATCAATCCTCCAATAAAGGTAATTGGAAGTTGTGAGGATCCGTGGCTCAGGAGTTTGAGAACTCATAATTGCTCTGGATGAAAGACTGCAAATGATTCTCTCAAGCTACGTAGCACCTGTCAATTTCATTGAAAATAAAAATAAAACATATGAACTATTAGAATCATGATTTTCCTCTAGACATGAACATGTTTTCAGTTTTTGTCGCACCCTCTCCACTACTCTGAATGAATCCAGAGCTAGAAAATTTTCATAGGGGACCTCTATGGAAACCCAGCTGCTCCTAAGGTTCAATGAGGAGAAACAAGCATGACACATGCTTGAGAAGGCTCTGATACCATATTACAATTTGAATGCCATATGATCTTCAATAAGAGAGCTCTAATTATGTTACATAAATTGAATGGAGGATGAACATAAAAACTAAGCAAAAGAAACCACACAGGAAACTGACAAGTATTGCTCAGGAATTTACGGTATATTCATCATAATAATATCTGGTGTACAATAGATTACAAATAGGTATAATTTGAATGTATGAGGAATGAATTCGAATTCTCCAAGTGGATAAGACTACATCTAACTGAATCTCTAACTCAAGGTCTCCCAATCAATATCGGAGTCCATCAAATCAACTCTCTGATGACCAATAACTCCAACAGACACTAACAACTAGTTAAATCAGTGCAACTGGGTGTGGTATCTAGATGGATCATTCTATCCCTAATAGACCAAAAGAAAATGGTGTTGCTGAGAGAAAGACTAGATCACTGAAGGAGATGGAAACTTGTATGATGGAGGATAAACATTGCCACCAAATTTTTGGGCCGAAGCTCTAAAATGTGCATCCTAAATCCAGAATAGGGTGCCACATAATAAGCTTGATGGTATGACTCCTTTCAAAGCTTGGAGTGGGCACAAGCCATATGTGACCCATTTCAAGATTTTTGGCTCAAAGGCTTGCTCTAGAATTCCAACTGAAAAGAGGAAGGCTTTGTAACCCCCAAAAAAGAGTGCCTTTTTTTGTGTATTCTAAATATTAAAAAGGGTACAATCTTATCAACTTGAGCACAAACAAATCTTTTATTGAAAGAAGTGTTCAGTTTGAAGAAGAGCCTTTAGAAACAATTGAAGTTGGAGAGTCCTCTTCACCACTGCATCCATTGATTGTAAGTGAAGAGACTAATGAGTTTGTTGATTCTGAAATGTCTCATAATTATGAATTAATTGCAGATCCTAACAGCCCCACAAGACCAAATTGGGTAGCAAGGACCACTCATGCACCTGGGGAACTAGCTGGAAATCCTAATGACACTAGGAGGACTAGATCTCAATTTGAGAGTGCCCTTTGTGTGAAAGATCCTCTCTTTGCTGATAATTTTTATTTGATGATAGATTCTATTCTACAGACATATGGATATGCAGCACATGTTCCAAGATGGAAAACAGCCACGAAAGAAGAATTCATCTCGCTCCAGAAGAACAACAAATGGGAACTGGTTGATCTCCCACAAGAGAGAATGCTAGTCAAGTGTAATTGGGTCTTCAAAAATAAGATTGCTGCTGATGGTTCACATTTGAAATATTAGGAAAGATTGGTAGCCAATTTCTACTCTCAGGTACATGGTATTTACTACAATGAGACCTTTGCACCAGTGGAAAAGATGGACTCCATAAGGCTTTCCCTATCCATTGCACCTTCGAAGCAGTGGGAGGTACATCACATGGATGTAAAGTGTGCCTTTCTGAATGGAGATCTAACTGAAGAGATTTATATGTAGAAACCAGAAGGTTTTGTTTCTAATCCATATTTAGCATGCAAGTTGAATAAATCATTGTATGGGTTCAAGCAAGCCCGTAGGGCTTGGTATGCCAAGATTGATGGCTTTCTACTGTCACTAAGTTTTGTTCGATGCAAGTCTAATAATAATGTATATGTGAAGCTGATTTATGGTTCTTTAATGGTTATTGTTCTCTATGTGGATGACCTTCTGATTATAGGAGGTTCAAAGAAAGAGATTTCCTCCTTGAAGGATACAATGAGCCATGCCTTTTCTATGATAGATTTGGGATTGTTGAGCCAATTCTTGGGTCTCGAAATTGCTCAATCCCAAGATGGAATCAAGGTTCATTAGTCAAAGTATGCTTCAGATTTTTTCATCAAGTTCAACATGAAATATTGCAAGCCAAGAAAGACTCCATTCCTTTCATGTATTATGCTTGAAGAAGCAGGTTCTTCTCCTATGGTAAATAATACACTGTATAGGAAGTTGATTGGGTGTTTTCTTTATCTTACACATAATCGGCCTGACTTATATTATGTAGTTAGTGTGGCTTCAATATAAATGGATTAGCCTCAAGAGATCCATTGGAGAGTATCTAAGAGGATCCTAAACTTTGTTCAGGGAATAAGGACTCATGGGATTTTCTACAAAGAAAAATCTGACTTAGAGCTAGTTGGATTTACTGACAGTGATTGGGAAGGTGACAACATAGATCGAAAGTATACCTTAGGATATGTGTTCATTATTTGAGAAGGACCAATCAAATGTTCAAGTAAGAATCAGAGTTCCATACCACTCTCATCTACAGAGGTAGAGTATAGAGGAGTTGTAAATGAAGCTACTCAATGTTTATGGTTGCAGGCGATACTTGGAGAATGTGGTTTCGAATCAGAGTTCTTAACAGCCATCTATTGTGAAAATAAAAACACCATTAGAATCTCCACTAATTTAGTTCAATGACAAAGAACCAAGCACATTGAGATCCATATGCACTATATCAGGGAGCCTGTGCATGATGGTACCATTTCTCTACTATACTGCGCATCTTCATAACAAGTCGCAAACATATTCACCAAATTATTCTCTGAGAATACCTTGAGTAATATCAAATCACTACTAGGGATTTCTGATCATGTGGTGAAGAATGATTGATGACAAGGTTTCCAAAATTTTGTTTTCCTGTCCATGTTTAAGGGAGGATTTTCCCATTGGGTTTTTTCCTCTTTCCTTGGTTGTGTGGAGATGCAGTATTTAAAAGGGTGACTAAACCTTGTTTCTATGACCTATAATTTTCTGATAGTTACTCATAAAGTCAGGATTAAGGGGGGGTGTTACAATAATCAACCCATAGTTACCAATATTTGACATTAATTAAATCATTTTTGTCTTATTCCTAGAATCGTAGATTCCCTCTCTATGCTAGTTGACTTCTACATGTTCCTAGAAGTCAATACTTTCTAAAATAGGTCATGAAGCGCTTTGGAATCATCCTGGAAGGATATTTAGCATGTCTGATTTATTCTTGGCTTCTTAAAGTGCATATATTCTTTTTCTTAAAGCTGCCTTGCTTTACATCTGTTTTAAGGCATAAAGGAAAAGCTAGTCTAGGGGAACTTGCCTTGTTTTTTTACCACATCATCCTCCTTCCTTTTCTCCATAAAATATCATGAACAAGTTGTCTTTCCACCACATATTATACTTCCCACTTTCTTTATCTAATTCGTGAGGATCTTCATGGATTTGGAAAGTCCTTTTTGCACCTATGGGGGATTTGACTTGTTTTAGTAAGCCTGATTTTTGACCTATTCGAATAGAAACCTAGTTCTTTTGAATCTATCATGTAATTATATATTTGAGTAGTCTATTAATTTGTATGGTTGGATAATGTACACTTATTCAATACAGCATTAATTTATGCTCCAATTTCAGTCTCCTTTTGTGTGAATTTTGCATGTTTGATTAGCAATTTTGTGAGTGTAATTGATCTATCTCTTGGGTTCAATTTCCATAGCATGAAGAGGAAGTGCAGCAATATTTCTGTAGGTTTCATCCATTATATTTCTGGACTTTAATAAAAGGAATGGAAATTTATGTGTGGACGTAGCCCATCGTTTGGGTGAACCATGTTATATCTGTGTCTCTCTGTAATGTGTTTAATGTTTTTTCATCTTATTTATTGATTTATCTGTATATATGTTATTTCTATGTGGTCTTATTTTCTAACAACTGGTATCAGAGCCAAAAGGTAAATTTGGCTAGTAAATTCGCAGGAAAGATGGATTCTTGGTTTTAGTGGGAGCAATGGGAGAAGAGGGAAATTTTAGGGTTGATAAGTTCAATGGAAAAAATTACGAGTATTGGAAGATGCAAATGGAAGACTATTTGTAATAGAATAATATGTACCTTCTGTTGGGTGGAAAAGAAAAACAACTAACAACTACGAAGGATGAAGAATGGGAGGTTCTTGAAAAAAAGGCACTAGGAACAATACGACTATGTCCGGCTTCGTCGGTGGCTTTCAATATTTTGAAAGGAAAAACAACAGAGGGTGTGATGAGCACATTGTGTAAGCTCTACAAAAAACCCTCGTCTTCCAACGAGGTAATTTTAACGAAGAGTTTATTTAATATGAATATGTCGGAAGCTGGTGTTGAGGACTGGAAAATCGCAGGCGACAACAGCAAGGGATTCTTCCCAATAAACGTTCCTAACTAGCCCGTTAATGTTTGGTATGGGGAATCTGTCTGGTTTGCGGTCCGGCTACGATAGGTCAGGTAACCAAAATAAAAGGTTTTATCGGTTACGGCCTGGTCCACCGTGTATATTTTAGTTTTTTTGTTTTCTAGTATGATATGCAAGTGCCCATCTAAGAATCCAGATTGATAAAGAATACAAGGAGCAGTCACAATGTGATGCGCAGGTTCTTACCTCTCGTCTTAACTCTCTCACATCTAAATCACACACAACAAGAAAACTAAAACTAACTTAACTAAACTATCCCTAGCGAGCCAGATTATCATTTAATGAGTAATGTATTACTGTTCATGCATTAAGAAAAATCATAGGTAGTTGTTCTTTATTTCGAAACACATAAACATGAATAGATAGATGAACAACAAGATAGCTCATTGTTTATGAAAAGCATTCATTACTCATAGTGGAAATTACAGAAAATAAACTAGAGAGCATTCATACAAGAACATAGGTTCAACAAGTTAGAACGATCTCACAATTAATAGACAAAAGCTGAAAATGAAATAGTTCCTCGTCAACAACATCCATTGCACAACATTTGAACATTCCACCAAAGCTTTATACAACAGGAAAAATTGTAATTATCTATTGCAAAAGGAAATAGTTCTTCTTACAACATGTTCTCACAAGTCTAACTGGGAGAAAGGCCCTATTCCCTCTAATTCTCATATATTTATACAAACAACAAAATCTTTGGGTTACCCCCCCCGGGTGACCTTTGGGCTTCCCGAACCATTTAATCTCACAATTTTTTCCTTTGTGAGTGCTCATGATTCATGCAATACGTTACATTTTAGATTAAGATTTATAAGCACTTTGTAAAAAGGGACCGGCTTGGTAACTGATGAGCCATTTCCAAGCCCGGGCCTCTGCTGCTACGAATTTTGTTCAATAACCTATTGATCTATACCTTTCACTATATTCCTCTATGAGCAACATCTCTGCTTCTAACTTTTCTTTTAGATATGTCTTCTTCACAGCAGAAATCATCAAACTGGATCAGAAAAATCTTCAAAGTCTGTCTGCAGTTAAACGAAAAACTCAACATTAATATGGACATCATTCAAGAAAACGTAAACCACACTATTAATGATACTAAGAATCAAACATGTGACCCTATGTTGTGTTCTCATAAAAAAAACCCCAAACAAGAATCAGAAACCACCACCGCCCAAAAAATAGGGTAAAAACACACACATAACAAGCGGGAAAACCCTCACTGACTAGAAAAATCACTAAAGCATCGGCATAATAGTCTTATTCACAGCCACAACAGTCAGCTTCAGACAGAAAACAATATCCGTGAGACTACTAAGTCTATTGGTGTCAGAAAGACTAAATACTAAAACATTGGGCGGAAAAATCTCCATGTCGGCGAACGGAACGACATAAATGTCAGGTGATTAGTTCACTAAAACGTCGCAACAGTTGAAACCGCATCGGCTAAGGGTCTGTAGTCAACATAAAACATTAGCGTTTGACAACTATATAAGTCGGATGGTTAGTTTTCTCCGAAGCCATAATGGCGGGAAACAAATAGCCTACGGGTCTCGATCAAAGTCATAAAACTTTTCGATAGTGAAAATAAAAACAATAAAAGATGAAATCAATGTGGGTTAACCTTAATCCATCGGAACATTTCTTATTGATCCTTTGAAATGGCGGCTGCACAGGTGACTATAGTTCTGAAACAAACTTCAATTGTCTTCTGATAGTGTTAAAACAAAACATCGCAAATTAAACGGTTGACCAATAAAACCAAGGAATCAGCATAAAATAAAACTATCCATCGGGTCATTCATTGTTTAGCTTCTGCAAGGGCACCCGCATAGAGAACTATGGACATGATGCATTGTTCAAAATACTTCCGACAGCGAAAAAAAAAACTTCAGGTTCAAGTCAAACAAAAGATAGGTATTCAAATTTCTGAAAATGGTAAATAATTTACCCCAACTCAAACTCAAGATTCAAACTGTAGTAGAAAACAACATAGTTCAGCAATTCAAAACACATCCAAGCAAGACAAAATTAAAAAAAGGGTCCAAAATTTAAAAAATTTGGGAAACAGTTGTAGCTGCAACAATTGGCAACTACCTGGTGAACCCAGATCTCTAGACAATTTCTTCCTTAAGTAACAGACTGTTTAACAATAAAATCATGTTGAATTCTTCTAGATGTCTAGATTTCCCAAATGCCAACTGTATGTACTTTTAATCATTGATGATAGTCCAGTTAGGAAAATGGAAATCAGGATTTTAAAGTCAAGATCACTCTTTTGAGGCCAGGAATATGAGTTTCATTTATTACCTCTGTCTTTAGGTAGCTTCCAGCTTGGACACCACATGATTGTAACATATGGTAAATAGAAATATTCATTTGTTTCTCATTCCCATGCCATTTTACACTTTATGTGCTTTTGGACTTTTGTCCTTTCTTTTGAGCCCTCCTGCATGCCTTTCTTTCTGAATTTTTATTCAGGCTCCTCTATCCATAGTGTCCTTTTGTGTGAGAGATGTATTTAATTTTCAGCTCATGGACGGATAAGAACTTTTGGCAATTTTTTACTCATATGATTCAGTACTTTGGTTTGATACATATAGCTTTCTTAGGAGATTTTTTACTCTTATTTTCCTTTTGGCTTTCAATTCTTAGCATGGGATTATTTATATATAATATATTGTTTACCTTGCTTCCTTTCCATGGGTCTTTTGCTGTCACCCCCTAGGAAATTTTTAAATGTGAGATGGATGGAGCCTTGAAGTAGTATTCCAGAATTTTGATCCTGATTTATTTTACAGGGATTAAGTAGGACTTCAATGTGTTCATATCCATTCAGGAAAACTATTAAACTAGAATAAATTATTTCAAATAACACAATAGTACACAGTCTTATAATCAAGGATTTTAGTTAATCTAGAATTCTGATGTTCTCCATGCAACCAAAAGTTTGCCTCTTTTTATTGAAATCAATCAAAATCTAAACTAAACCAAAACAGAAATAAAATAAATCAAAATAGACAATCAAATCAGTTTATTTATGCACAAAACAAAAAACAAAAAATCAGGAAAAATAAGGTTTGAGAACGAAACCATTTACTGGTAAGTTCTCTTCCCACCCCTGTAAGTCTTGCAATTTATAGGTCGAGGGGCCAAGTTTCACTGCAATCTGAAAAGGGCCTACCCATAACTGTTGAAACTTCATGTGCTTCCCCTTTTCATCATGCAGGTGATCCCACTTAAGAACCAAGTCTCCCACTTCAAATTCCTTTGTCCCAGCTTTGTGCTTATCAAGCCACCTTTTCACTACCTCCTGTTGTTGCTTAAAACGTTCTTTGGCCTTGGATCTAGAATCTTTCGCCTTCAAAAGATTATAGATTCTAAGTTGCAATATTTCGTTAGCTGTGCCTCTAGACTCTTGGGCTATTGTGGAAGATGGTAACATAATGTTAGAAGGAAGTATAGCCTCTTTTCCATAAAAAAGGGTATACGGTGACACACCTAAGGAATTCTTGGGTGTGACCCTATCAGCCCAAAGAGCGTTCGGTAATGCTAAATGGTAGCTTCTCTAGTTTTCTATCACAGTATTTTTTAAGATCCTAATCAGATTCTTGTTTGTATATTCTACCAAACCATTCCCTTGGGGGTAGCAGTTGGCAGAATAATGCAACTTAATTCCCTTTTCATGATAAAATGCAGCTAATCTAATAGAATAAAAATAAGTAGCATTATCAAAAACCACGGAAATTGGAACCCCAAACCTGGTCATAATATGGTCTTGCAAGAAATCCCTAACCGCATCTTCATTGACCTTACGTAGCAGAATAGCCTCGACCCATCTAGTGAAGTAGTTAGTTGCCATTAAAATATATTTGTGCTACAAGGAAGAATTTGGTTTTATTTCTCCAGTGATATCAATTTCCCACTACTCAAATGGTTTCATTATCATCATAGGATTCAATGGTCCTATTGCTTTAGCTTGTCTTCCCCCACACCTCTAGTAAATATCACACTTTCTAACATGGGCATGAGCATCCTTGAACAACGTGGGACAATAGTATCAAGCTCTGAGAATCTTGTGGGCTGTCATATCTCCAGAAAAATGGCCTCGATCCAGCCCATCATGTAACTCTGTTATGAGCTTTTTTGTGTCTTCTTTCTCTAAGCATCTGCAAAGGACTCCACCATAATTTTTCTTGAATAAAATTCCATCAATGATATGATATGTAGCTGATTCAAGGTGCAACTCTATTCGCTATTTAGAATTCCAATGTTCTGGAAAAAATCCTTCCTGAAGGTAATGAACAAGGTCTCAGGACTAGGAATCTGGAGCTGTGAAAAGAGGACATACCTCCATCATATGTAATTCAGCTTTGTTTTCGCAATTGTTTTCTTCATTGTTTTTACCTTTAGCCATTAATTTGCATAGTCCTTGTCCTTTAACTATGCACGCTGGTTTGAATTCGAGGTCATTTTATTGTAAAGTTGTTACCCAGTTGCCCCTTCTTTCTCCTAATTCCTTTTGTACGAAAAGAGGCCTCACAGCTGGGTGTGGAACTATTACCTTTGTCTGGTTCTTAAGTATGTTCGGCCTGAATTGTTTTACCAATTTGAAGACTGCATAAGCTTTTTTATCTACTGCTGGGTAATTCAATTCACCGCCCTGCAGACTAGTGCTCATAAGTGATATGGGGAAGTCATCTCCCCCATCTTCCTTCTAAGTAAGCACCGCTGCTAGTGAATTGTCAGAAGTGAAAGTGTACAAGATGAAATCCTTCTCAAAATATGGACTTTTGAGAGAGGGTGCATGAGCAATATATGTCTTTATTTTACTAAATTCATTCTTCTCTACATCCGTCCACTTGAATTGTACACTTTGTTTCACCATTTGTTGCAAAGGTTTAACAATTTGAGCGAAATCTGGCACAAACCTTCGCACGCAATTTATTGTCCCCATGAATGATTGCATCCCTTTTTTGTTATGGGGTAAGGGGATCTATTCAATAGATTTGATCCTTTCTGGGTCTATGGAAATCCCCTTTTTAGAAGCCACGTGACCCAGTAGCTTTCCTTCTATAACAACAAACACACATTTCCTTGGATTCAGTGAGATGCTGTATTTTCGACAACGCTCGAAAATTTGTTTTAAATGGTATGTGTGTTCTTCTCTCTTATTTGAAAATATCATTACATCGCTGAGATACACTACAATACTATGGCCAATTAGACCCCGAAAATCCATATCCATAGCCCTCTGAAAAGTAGCTCCATCATTAATGAGTCTTAAGGGCATCCTTTTGTAAGCAAAAGTTCCCCATTTTGTTCTAAATGTAGTCTTAACTCTATCTTCTTTATCCACTAATAGTTGATTGTAGCCATAGAAACCATCTAATAACGAAAATAACTCAGAACCAGAAACCATCTGCAATATTTGTTCCATGGGTAGGACTGGATAGTTGTCTTTGTCTGAAGCACGATTTAGGTTTCTGAAATCCACACATAGTTCGATTTCTCCAGATTTCTTCCTTACTGGTACCAAATTTGAAACCCATTCTGAGTGTCTAAATTTGAATATAATTTTGGCATCCAATAATTTCTTCACTTCACTTTGAATTAACGGCTCCAGTTTTGGATGCATCTTCCTCAAAGGTTGCTGATAAGGCCTTACTGTAGATATAATAGGAATGATGTGTTGTATAATCTTGGTATCATATGTTTTAATTTCTTCATATGTCCAAGAAAATACATCTTTGTACTATTTGAACAAACTAATGAACTTATTTCTTTCACCTGGGGAACAACACTTTTTCAAATTTACATATTTGGGTTTAACTTCAGTTCCCAAAATTATCATCTTGAATTGCAAAGATGAGCTGTGAGTCTTGACATTTGCTGGTCTTCTGAACTTGCTATCTAAATCAAACATCCACTCTAAAGTCCTAAGCCCTTTAGGAATGAATTTGTCAAATTTTAACTCAGCTTGGTGTTCTTCGTCATTGATAATTGCCCCTTTGAAAGTTTCACCATTCATTAAACATTCCAAGATTTGTTGATAATCATAAAAATGCGAAATATTAGTAATCATTTCTAGAACCGAAGGCCCGAAAAGTAATTCAATAGAACACTTGTTATTTGTAGGAACAAGCCTTGCAGCTGAGGTAGATAACAAGTCAGTTGCTGCATTCTTAAGTCTAGGAATGGATAAAATATTAAATGCATAAAAATTTGTCAGCAAATCCCATACTTCATTCTGATAAGCTTTTAAATGAGGTGAGATGCAATATATCTATTTTCAAATCTGTTTTACAATTATTTCAGAATCCCCATATACTTTCAGATTTTCTACTTTTAATTCAATTGCTTTTCTTAGTCCTTGAACTAATGCTTCATATTCGAATGTGTTATTGGTATATTCAAACTCTAATCTACATGAAAGAAAATGTTTATTCTTCTTTGGATCAATCAGGACACAGCCAACTCCTGATCCTTCCAAAGTTTTAGATCCATAAAAAAAAAGTGTCCAAAAACTATCTACTTCTATTGTACTTGAATCAACAACTACATCTGAAA
Source organism: Pseudotsuga menziesii (assembly GCA_001517045.1). Classification (NCBI taxonomy): domain Eukaryota; kingdom Viridiplantae; phylum Streptophyta; class Pinopsida; order Pinales; family Pinaceae; genus Pseudotsuga; species Pseudotsuga menziesii. The sequence continues at coordinate 597,522 of LPNX010897669.1, forward strand.
CTAATTCTACTATTTTATATTAAAATTCATCAGCCCATGAAAACCGAAGGAGATCAAGCTGTGTGTTTGGTGTGCTGATGACTTCTTCCACTTGGTAGTTTCCTGATTCTAGTTAAATGAAGCAATTCCTCAATATAGAATTCACTGGTTCATTCTTACCCTCCAGCTAAGTAACATTCTACTTCATGTGGGGCTCTCTTAATACTTTAATTTGATTGGGACTTCCCTTATAAGGAAACCACAAATGTGACCAATCTGAAGAAAAATACCCATTTAGATTTGCTGACCAATCCTGACTCAAAACAAGTTCACAAGCTTCAGGTATGTCTGCTACTACAATATCTATGAACTGACATACCTTTTCATTTGAAGACAGTCGAATCAAAACATCCTTCATTTCCCCAATTACCTTCACATTTGTTCTTTCTTACTGAATAACCTACCAGGTAGATGGTTTAGGATGTCCATTTTTCTTTTTGCAGACTAAAAGCAGCATAACATTTACGGATGCCCCTAAGCCCACTAAACAGTTGTGTACGTTATGGTTGAAAATTTCAAAAGTCAGGAGAAATGGTGGAGTTTTTCATTTAGGCTTACCTCCCACACTTGCTTCACCAATTTCCTCTTCTTTCAGTTGATTATCCATGGGAAGATTTTCTTCAAGTATCTCAAGTGCTTTTAACAATCTTTCTTTATGCTGAGGCATATTACACACTTCAAACAGTGAGATATTTCACTTAGCCCTCTTAATATCTTCCACAATGTCATACTCCATCTTATGCTCTTGATTCTTTTTTACATCATCGGTCTTCTCTTCAATGGGATTGACAAGCATGTTGATTTGCTTTGGATCCTAACTTGTAATGGTGAATTCAGGTATTTTATCAGCTGTGGTGCTTTTCTGAATTTTCTTTACGTTCTCTTGAAGTCTCTTAATTTTCAAGATTACTAATCTGTCTTTACTTAACGAGCCTTGACTTCTTTTTGTCGCATTTGTTTCTGCTATTTCTTCCTCTTCTATATCAAAAAGTGAGGCACAGTCCCATAAAAATAGAGCATCATCCTCTTGTTTTTCTATGGATTTACTATTCTTTTCTTCTTCATTATCAGATTCTGTTAATTTAGAGTCCAATAGCTTATTCATAACTGATGTCATCGAATTTATCCATTGAGGACAATTTTTTTTAGAATGGGGCTATTGATGAAAAGTGCAAAAGTTATCCATAGCTACCTCTATCAAGTTCATTGTTGGAAGACTATGTGGAGGAGGTTTATGTTGATTGTTTTCCTCTCTCCTCTTATAGTAAGGCTTAAAAGATTTCTAAGTTTCCTTTTCTTTTTCCAAATCTATTATTCTGTTAGATAGCTTCTGCATCATTTTTACCATCCCCTCAAAGTCATGTGTGATATGGAATTATGCAGGAATGCAACAAAATACACAAACAAACATAGAAAAAAATATGCAGTGGAATTAACACTTCATTTCATTAATCAATAACTGAAACTTGTTTACATACAGAATGGAAATAAACTAGCTAGAGTGCTGGTAGCTTATCTCTGAGAAGAGATGTGGCGGCTATGTGCCTCTGAAATTTGTGTTACAATGAGGCTCGAAGGCCTATATATTATCGAGAAACAATGGAAACCCTACACATCCAAAAACCTAATCATAGGAGGTGAAATGCCTTAATGTGGGTCCTGTTGGGTAACTTGGTACATCAATTTCCCAGGGTCGTAACTTTAGCATACTACCTCCATTTGACGTGCATGATATATCATTAGAAATATCTACTTAAGGACTACATCCATAAATGGTAAACATCAAGTCCAAAACGGACTCATATTTGTCCGACCATTCGATGCCAAAAAAACGTCGTTTAGGGCCTAAAAACGGCTCCAGATGTTTAGGACCCGAAAACTGCCAAAAATAGTAAATTGTGCTACAATTAAGGAAACTAGAAAATTGAAAGAAACAATGGTGGGGGTCCAAGAGGAATAGGTGGGTGGCCACCAATATCCTCTTGGATCATTCCTCCCCCCTTACGAAGCAATGGTCCCCATTGCGTTGAGTTCCTCCATGAGATGAGGAAACTTCTGTTGAACTTGGTCCCTAGTGAGCCACTTTCCCTGGTGAAGGAGTTGGCCTACTTTGACAACTCAATATATATGGATCTTCTACTGGTGAGTGTTCTTGATCTTTGTGTCCATAATTCGATCAGCTGTGGCTTGTTCCATGCATTCGGGGTTTAACTCTGTTGGTGTGAGTTGTCCTGCCACGTCTGATGTGTCCAGTAGAGTTGGAAAGTAGGGCCGAAGGAGGTTCACATTGAACACTAGGTGCAGAACAAAAAATGGTGGAATACTAAGCTCGAAGGCATTGTCTCCAACAGGCTTGGTGATGTTGTATGGCCCATATCGGAGTGGCAAAAGGTTGCATTGGGGTCCAACGAAGTGCTCCTTCTACAAATGTAGCCACACTTTGTCGCCCACCTAGAAGTTTTTTTGCACCCGATGCTCATCATGTCACTTCTTTTTCTTAGCATTGGATCTGTCCAATATGTCATGAACCTATTGGTGAATGTGCTGAATGCGCTTAATGAAGCTGTTTGCCTTGGAAACTTGAGACTAGATATGAGCTGAATCAGCCTGAGTAGCTGCAAATGGCATGGCTACGTCAATGGGACATAGTGGCTGGAATCCCAAGCCCACCTGAAAGGGGATGTGGTTGGTTGAGCTATGGAGGGCCCGGTTATAGCTGTGTTGTACATAGGGGAGGCTCTAATCCCATGTGCATGGATGCTTTGAGTTGTACATGCACAAAATGTGTACGATCATCCTGTTGACGACCTCTGTCTGGCCATCAGTATGGGGATGGAAAGCTGTGGACTTTGTGAGCTTGGCATCTAGAATTGACCATGGGCTAGACTAGAATGTACTAAGGAACTTGCTATCCTGGTCTGAGATTATAGATTGTGGGATCAAAAAGTGTACCCACACTCGTTCAAAGAAGAGTTTAGCAGTGTCTTCTATTGTGATATTCTTCTTGCAGGCCGCCATTATGACCATCTTTGAGAATCTTTCAACGACCACAAACACACAGTCGTTGACATTCTTAGTAGAAGGAAGGCCTAACATGTAATCCATGGAGATGGATTCCCAAGGTCGACTAGGGGTAGGCAATGGAGTATAGAGGCCTTGCTTCTTCATGGATGGTTTGGAAATGGTGCAGGTAGTGCAGGATCAATCGTACTTCCCAACGTCCTATCGAAGGTTCAGCCAATAGAAATACTTCTGCATTACTACCACTATTTTCTCAACCACAAAATGCCCAGCGACCCGACTGTAGTGCTCTTCCCAAATCATCTTGAAGGAACACAAAGGTGTCCCATGTGACACAGTTGTATATCCTGGAGGTGAAATTTTGGGACTTGGTTACCCTCCAAGAGTGTCTGGTATGTGTGGCTGAATTTTGGATCACTCTTATCTAGAAGCAGCCAATCATAAGTCTTCTTCCAACAAGAGTTGAGCACAGTCGTTATCGCCACGATCGCTGGTTGGTTGAGGCGGTCTGCAACATTATTGGTGCTTCTCTTCTTGTAATTGATGTTCAAATGAAACTATTGTAGATATTTGGACGACTTCTGATGTCGATCATTTTGTAACTTCCCTTGTGTCTTCATGAACTACAGGGGTCAGTGGTCTATGTGGATGATCATTTCCTTCCCCAAAATGTAATGCTTCCATTATCGACAAGTCTGTACAATGGAATACATCTCTTTGTTATAAGTGGGATATTTGTGGATAGTGTCAGATAGTGTCTCACTATGATATGCCACTAGATGCCCTTGTTGAGTAAGGATTTCCCCAATAGCATAGTCAGAGGCATCTGTCTTGATCTCAAATGGTTGTTGCAAGTCTGGTAATGTGAGCACTAGGGCACAACATAGGCGATGTTTCAATTCTGCAAACACCTTCAGTTGAGTTTCCAACCAAAATTATTTTTCTTTCGCTCCTCCCTTGGTGATTTGACTCAAGGGCCAAGTGATATGAGAGAATCCCAACACGAACTTGTGGTAGAAATTAGCAAGGCCCAGAAAGGTATGAAGCTCTGTTAGAGTAGCTGGGGCTGGCCAATCCCAAATGACTTGGATCTTGGTTGGATCCACATGTACCCCAAAGTCATCAATAATGTATCCTAGATATTGATCCTGGGTCATGCCAAAAGTGCACTTGTCCAAATTGGCACACAACTTGTGCTACCGCAATGTTTGGAGGACCTGTCAGATGTGGTGGCGGTGCTCTTCCCAAGTCTGGTTGAAGATCAGGATGTCATCCAAGTACACTACTACAAATGAGTTGGTGAATGACCACAAGGTGCCGTCCATTAGTCTCATGAAGGTTGTACGATCATTCGTTAGCCCGAAAGGCATTACCAACCATTTGAAAAGGCCCTCCTTGGCTTTGAAGGCAGTCTTCCACACATCGATCGGTTCAATAGGTACCTGGTGATACCTGGACTTTAAGTCGATCTTGATAAAATATTTCACCCCTTTAAGCTAGTCTAGGAGGTCATCAATCCATGGGATCGGGTACCTATTCCAGACAGTGATCTTGTTCAGTGCCCGATAGTTAATACAGAGTCTCCAAGTCCCATCCCTCTTCTGTACCAGCACGATCGGGCTCCCATAGGGCGATGAACTTGGCCGAATGTGACCCTTCTGAAGCAGCTCCTAAATTTGCCTCTTGATTTCATCATTCTCCAGAACAAAACAACGATAGATTGGTCCATTGGGTAGTGGCGCACCTGGGGTCAGATTGATGGCGTGCTTGACCTGACAGTGGAGAGGCACCCCGGTGGGTGAGGGAAATATGTCTCCATACTCCTCCATGACCTTGCCCATTTATTGTTTTCGTGCAGAGGGGCCCTGTCTGGAGGTTGTGGCAACGATCTTCTTCTTTCCCCAAGGGTGGATCATCAAGAAAACAAAATTCTTGGTTTTGGAAATGCGCTTAGTACATTGTTTTGCAGTAACCAAAGAGATAGCGGCAGGGGGTGGTACCTCTGGTATTCTATACAAATTATTTCCCAACGTAATAATAATAGTGCAAGGTCGGGACTCATACACAGCATGTCACTTCCATAAGTATGGTTGACCTAACAATACATCACAAACATCAAGCGGAGCAATATCACATAATACCTCATCAGTGAAGGGTTTGATGCTGTAAGGAAGTCGGCACTACTGGCTAACACGGAGATCTCGTCCTTGATGAAGCCACTCGATGGCGTATGCCTGCGAGTGTGCTATGGTCAACAAACCCAACCGCTTCACAACCTCTGCTGAAATCAGGTTCTTTTGGCTCCCACTGTTGACAATGAACTGTAGTGGGGAACCCTTTACCCACATCTAGGAGTGGAAAAGATGCTCCTCCTCCTATGAATCTTCTGGTTCTTCCTTTTGGATCTTCATGGTGGCAATGGTGGCATTGGGATCTACATCGATAATCTTCTTCCCTTTTTCATTCCCCTTCTCGGGTTCTAATTCAGTGTCAGATTATGCATCTGATTCAGAATCCTTTATCTCGGCCACTAGTGACTGCTTAGCCCGACACTCACTTGTGTTGTGAGTGCGGTTCTTATGGAACTCGCCCATCTTTCCCACTTCCTTATTCGGCTTTGTAGTGTTTCTCTTTGCTTGCGGCTTTGGCAAGTTTTCTTGAGTTGCCATGCCTTGGTTGTTTCCTTGGTTCTATGGTTTGGGGACACCTTTCCCTTACTTCTGGTTCACATATTCAAAGTCTCGCTTTTTCTGTTTGAATTTTTGCTCAATTTTGGCAACGTACCGATATGTCGTACCAAGCAAGGAGATGTCGAGGAACTCCATTTCCTCCTGAATGTATCTGTGCAAACAACTGCAGTAATTCAGCACCAAATGTTTCTCTGAATCTTTGATACCCAACTTGGTGTGCAGGGTATGGAACAGATTTGTCAGCTCATGCACATCTTGATCTCTTTGCTGCCGTAGCGTAGTCCATTGGATGTACTTGTCCTCATTGCTTCCCACTAGATAATATTGTCCCTTTATGGCATCTTAGAAATAATTCCAAGTGGGTACGACCGAGAACAAAGAGGGTTCCTCCTCATCCTTTCTCTCACTATAGGTTTCCCACCAGTCCTTGACATGGGGGCGGCTTTGAGTAGAGAAAAAGTAATCATTTCCTGGTCAGAAAAGTCATGAATCGAGAAATATCCTTCTAATAGACTCAACCATTTATCTATGGCATCTGCATCTATTCGAGCATCAAATATGGGAATGTCGAAGTTTACTTGTACCTTAAAAGTGGTTGCACCTCCATAGTGGCTGCTAGATGCAGATGCACCGCCAGTGGGAAGTCATTGAAGGATCTGGGCAAATTTATCCATCATCATGTTCCTTTGTTTTTCAAGGGCCTCCTCAAGCAACATTTTGATAGGATCTTCTGCACCCTCATCTTTCTTTTCATCCTTCATGGGTGGTTGTCGATATTTTTGAGGCTGATCTTGCAAAGGTTCAACCACATCGAGCCCTAACTCTTTATACCCTGCCCTCGTTGGGGACATGCAAAGAAGGATCGAGAAAGAGCAGATTGCTCTGATACCACTGATCCAGATTTATGCAGTAATGCAACAGAATACACAAACAATCATAGAAAAAAATATGCAGGCGAAATAACACTTCATTTCATTAATCAATAACTGAAACTTGTTTACATACAAAATGGAAATAAACTAGCTAGAGTGCTGGTAGCTTATCTCTGAGAAGAGATGTGGCAGCTACATGCCTCTGAACTCTGTGTTACAATGAGTCTCAAAGGCCTATATATTATTGAGAAACAATGGAAACCCTAAACATCCAAAAACCTAACCCTAGGAGGTGAAACACCTTAATGTGGGCCCTGTTGGGTAACTTGGTACATCAATTTCCCGGCGTCGTAACTTTAGCATACTACCTTCATTTGACACTCATGATATATCGTTAGAAAGATATGTTTAAGGAATACATCCATAACCAAATAATTTTGAATCTAAAATTGACTCATATTTTCTCGACCATTCGATGCCAAAAAAACATCGTTTAGGGCCTCAAAATGGCTCCAGAAGTTTAGGACCTGAAAACTCGCAAAAATAGTAAATTGTGCTACAATTAAGGAAACTGGAAAACTGAAAGAAACAATGGTGAGGGTCCAAGAGGAATAGGTGGGTGGCCAAGAATATCCTCCTGGATCAATGTGATTGTTATTCCTTAGGCTTAGTAAATAATAAGGCTTTCTTACCAAAAGTTTTTTCTCCTGATTGTTCAGGATAATCTTCTATGCTCCCTTTTTTAGCTTCTACTCTTTCCACCTCCTCATATATTTCTAACAATGTAGGTTTGATTTCCATCTTTGCAAACATGGCCAAGTTAGGCCCCAAAGCTGAAGTATAATAATCGATCAGAACTTTATTAAAGGGCTTATCAGCTGTAGAGAAATTCTTAAGATAATCAACAAACCTTTGGGTAAAACTATGCACCCTTTCTTTTCTTTATTTCTTTAAAGTGCACAGTCCTTTCATGAGAGCTGCATGAGTCTTCTAGGCTGCATATTTTCTTCTGAATATCCTTTCAAAAGTATCCCAGTCCGGGATTGATTTTGCAGGTAGACCAAAATACCATGAGGCTACTACTCCTTTCAGGGTATGTGGAAACAATCTGCAAACTACATATTCATGATCTCCAGCCTTTATCCCTTCTATAGAAAAGTAAAATATTTGCAAATGATCATCTACTAAAATATTTTCACTTGGGTCAAACTTGGGCAGCATTTTCTCAAAATCCTGAAGTAAGTTATGTAAAGGAGGTGCTAGGTTTAGAGGTGACCTAGCCTTCCAAGCAGGTGGTGGATTCGGTGGATTGGGTGGTTTATTTGCATTTATGCCTAACATGATTCTGGGTGGAGAGTGAGGTGGTGAATGAATAGGAGTATTAACAGGTGAACCGTAAGGTTTATCTGGGCATACTTGATTCAAAGGTTATACAACTTCCTATAAGGCTATTTCTACAAGCTCTTCCAAATCTCCAACCAACATTGTGTCTTCCAATATAGGGTAGTCTTTCTTTTTATATTCTCTTCTGGTTAAGCTAGGGATAATTGGTAATCCTTCAATATTTTTCACATATGCCCTAGTATGTCTTCTCAAATTATTAACTACTTTGTTATCAACCGAATACAAATGTTCTCTACCCTTCTCTTTAGGAATTGGATTGGGAAACAAACTGTTTTTAGAACTGTCACCGGTAGAATAATCTCGAGAAAATGGGTTTCCTCGGCCATCCATGCATTGGCGGCCCACCTTCTAGCACCAAAAACTATTGAGGCCTGGAAAATCGCAGGTGACAATAGCAAGGGATTCTCCCCAGTAAATGTTCCCAACTAGCCTATTACTGTTTGGTATGGGGAATCCATCCAGTTTGTGGTCTGGCTACCATAGGTCAAGTAACCAAAATAAAGGGTTTTACCGGTTACATCCTGGTCCACCGTGTATATTTTAGTTTTTTAGTATGATATGCAAGTGCCTATTTAAGAATGCAGATTGATAGAGAATACGAGGAGCGGTCACAATGTGATGTGCAGGTTCTTACCTCTCATCTTAACTCTCTCACATCTAAATCACACACAGCAAGAAAACTAAAACTAGCTTAACTAAACTGTCCCTAGGGAACGATATTATCATTTAATGAGTAATGTATTACTGTTCATGCATTAAGAAAAATCACAAGTAGTTGTTCTTTATTTCAAAACACATAAACATGAATAGATAGATGAACAAAAAAATAGCTCATTGTTTATGAAAAACATTCATTACTCAATGTAAATTCCAGAAAATAAACTAGAGAGCATTCATACAAGAACATAGGTTCAACAGGTTAAAACAATATCACAATTAATGGACAAAAGCTGAAAACGAAATAGTTCCCCTTTAAGAACATCCATTGCACAACATTTGAACATTCCACCAAAGCTTTCTCCAATAGGAAAAATTGTAATTATCTATTGCAAAAGGAAATAGTTCTTTTTACAACATGTTCTCACAAGTCTAACTGGGAAAAAGTCCCTATTCCCTCTAATTCTCCTATATTTATACAAACATCAAAACCTTTGGGTTGCCCCCCTGGGTGACCTTTGGGCTCCCCCAACCGTTTATTCTCATAATTTTTTCCTTTGTGAGTGCTTATGATTCATGCAATACGTTACATTTTAGATTAATATTTACAAGCACTTTGTAAAAAGGGACCGGCTTGGTAACTAATGAGCCATTTCCAAGCCTGGGCCTCTGCTGCTACAAATTCTGTTCAATAACCTGTTGATATCAAACTTTCACTATCTTCCTCTGTGAGCAACATCTGGTTCTGAATTTTCTTTTAGATATGTCTTCTTCATAGCAGCAATCATTAAACTGGATCTGAAAAATATTCCAAGTCTGTCTGCAATTAAACGAAAAACTCAACATTAATATGGAAAACATTCAAGAAAACATAAACCACACTATTAATGAGACTAAGCATCAAACATGTGACCTTGTGTTGTGTTCTCATTACAAAAACCCCAAACAAGAATCAGAAACCGACGCCGCCCAAAAAATAGCGTAAAAACACACACAGAACAAGCAGGAAAACCATCACTGGTGGAAAAAATCACTAAAAGCATCGTTAAGATAGTCGTATTCACAGTCACAACGATGGGCTTCAGACAGACAATGAGATTAGCGAGACTACTAAGTCTATTGGCGTCGGAAAGAATAAATACTAAAGCATCAGACAGAAAAATCTCCACGTCGATGAATGGAATGACATAAACGTCAGGTGATTAGTTCACTAAAACGTCGTAATGGCGGAAACCACATCAGCTAAGGGTTCCATAGTCAACATAAAACATCTTTGGTTGGAAACTCTATAAATCAAATGGTTTGTCCGCTCCAGAGACACAATGGCGGGAAACAAATAGACTACAGGTCTCGATCAAAGTCCTAAAACTTTCCGATAGTGAAAAGAAAAACAATAAAACATGAAATCAGCACGGGTAAACCTTAATCCACCAGAACGTTTATTATTGATCCTCCAAAATACTGGCTGCATAGGTGACTATAGTTCCGAAACAAACTTGAACTGTCTTCCGATAGTGTTAAAACAAAACATCACAAATTAAACGGTTGACCAATAAAACCAAGGAATCGGCATAAAATAAAACTATCCATCGGGTCATTCATTGTTTAGCTTCCGCAAGGGCGGCTGCATAGAGAACTATGGACGTGATGCACTGTTCAAAAGACTTCCGATAGTGAAAAAACAAAACTTCAAGTTCAAGTTAAACAAAAGATAGTTACCAAATTTTTAAAAATGGTAAATAATTTACCCCAACTCAAACTCAAGATTCAAACTGTAGCAGAAGACAACATAGTTCAGCAATTCAAAAAAATCCAAGCAAGACAAAATTTAAAAGGAGGGTCCAAAATTTAAAAAATTTGGGAAACAGTTGCAGCTGCAATAAGTGGATCTATTGTTGACCATTTATATGAGTTTAATACACTTACGAGTCAGTTAAGTTATGTAAAAGTGAACTTTGATGATGAGGTTAGGGATCTTCTAATATTGTGCTCATTTCTAGAAAGCTACAATATCATGGTTATGGTTGTAAGTATCTATGTTGCTAGTTTAAACACTCTTAAGTCTGATGATGCTGTTCGTGTTATTCTTAGTGAGGAAATGCAAAGAAAAAAAACAGGTGAGACATCAGGTAATGTGTTGACCATGGAGAGCAGAGGGAGAAAAAATGAGAGAAGAAGGAGCCCAGGAAATCACAACAATTCTAAAAAGGGTTGATCCAAGTCCATATTTAGAAAAATAGAGTGTTGGAACTCTGGTAAGAAAGGACATCTGAAGAAAGACTACAGAGCATCAAAGAAGAAAAGTGAAAGGAAGCAAGAGACTACTTAGGAAGTGAATGTAGTAGGTGATGTGTTACAAGATTCTTTGATTCTTGCATTAGATAATACAAGGGATTTCTGGGTAGTAGATTCAGGGGCTTCGTGTCATGCTACACCCGATAGGAAATTCTTTCATGATTATGTTCAAGGTGATTTTGGACATGTTTTATTGGGGGATGATGAACCATGTAAAATTGTGGGAAATGGTAAGGTACGGATTAAGTTAAATAATGGAAGTGAATGACTACTAAAATATGTAAGGAACATTCCTTCTATGAAGAAAAATTTGATCTCAATAGGGCAGTTGGGAGATAGGAGTTGTTTGTTTATGTTTGGAGAAATGTGGTGGAAGATCAGTAAAGGATCAGTGGTAATAGAAAAAGGAGATAGGGTAGGTACATTATATTTATTTCCTCATAATACTGATTATTCTATCTTTGTATCTTCCACAAAAACTAGTGCAGCGTTGCAGAATCATAGGCTTGGCCACATGAGTGAGAAGGGGATGCAGATTATCCACAGAAGGAAACTTCTTCCAGATATGAAGCAGGTAAGTTTGCAATTCTTTGAGAACCATATTATGGAAAACAAAAGAGAGTTAGATTTCTCAGAGTTGGGAAACAAAAGAAGAGTGAAAAGTTAGAGCTTATCCATACAAATATATGGGGGCCATCTCAGGTACAATCTCTTGGTGACACTCAGTATTATGTTACTTTTATTGATGATGCAACTAGAAAATCTTGGGTTTATTGCATTAGACAAAAATATGATGTGTTTGATACTTTTAAGAAGTGGAAATCTTTGGATGAGAATGAAGCAGAAAAAAGATGAAATTTATTAGATCTAGTAATGGAGGTGAATACTACATCAAGGAGTTTGATAGTTACTATTCACACAATGGGATTTGTAGAGAGAAGACAGTCCCTTGGAATACCATAAGAAAATGGTGTGTCAGAAAGGATGAACAGAATGATCATGGAGCGTGCAAGGTGTATGGGATTTCATGCAGGGTTTCCCTTATAGTTTTGGGTTGATGCTATAAAAATCATTGTTTATTTAATAAATAAAGGGCCTTCAAGCGCTTTGGATGGTGGGATTCCAGAGGAGGCATGGACATGTAAACAGGTAAAATACTCATTTCTGAGAACTTTTGGTTTCGAAGTATTTGTCTATATTGATAAATATGAAAGGACAAATCTTGAATCTAAATCCAATAAATGTACCTTTATTGGATACGGGGTTGATGAATTAGGTTATCGCTTATGGGATTTTGAAAATCACAAAATCATTAGTATTAAAGATGTAGTATTCAATGAAAATGTTATGTACAAAGATCAATTGCAGAGAAAGAAAGTGGAAAAGGAAAAGACACAGTACACAATGCTTGATGAAACCAAAGAAAATGAAGTTCCAAGGACACCAGAATATCAAGAACAATAGCAGCTACCTAAAACTCCAACAACTATAAGAAAATATACCAGCATAAGTAGACCCCGTGAACGATTCTCTCCTTCACTGTATTATTTATTGATGACTGATTCTGGTGAACTAGAATGTTATGAAGAAGCAATGCAGGTAGAAACTAGAAAGAAGTGGGCGCAAGGCATCAATGAGGAAATGGACTCATTGGTAAGAAACCAGAATTAGGATTTGGTTCAGTTTCTTGCAAGAAAAAGAGCATTGCAGAATAAATGTGTATATAGGTTGAAGGAAGATGATGGAGGAAAGAAGCGATACAAGGATAGACTTGTTGTAAAGGGGTTTATACAAAATAAAGGTATAGACATTGATGAAATATTTTCTCTCGTTTTTAAAATGACTTCAAGTAGAACTATTTTAAGTCTAATGGAGGTAGAAGATTTGTAACTTGAATAATTATATGTAAAAACAACCTTTCTCCATGGGGATTTGGAGGAAGATATTTATATGCAACAACCACAGGGGTATGAGTTCAAAGGGAAGGAGAATTTTGTTTGTAGGTTGAAGAAGAGCTTGTATGGCCTAAAGAAAGCTCCAAGGCTGTGGTATTCAAAATTTGATAAGTTTATGAAAGAAGAAGGTTACGACAGATGTCATTCTAACCACTATGTTTATTTCAAGAGGATAGATAACGCAATATATATTATCTTGTTATTGTATGTTAATGACATGCTTGTTGCAGGGTCTAACATATAGGATATAAATGTGCTTAAAATAAAAATCGCTAAATCATTTGCGATCAAGGATTTGGGTGATGCAAAGAAAATCCTTGTTATGAGAATAAAAAGAGATGGGAAAAATCACAAATTGACGTTGTATCAAGGTGAGTACATAGAAAAGGTGTTACAAAGGTTTAGAATGCAGAATGAAAAACCATTTAGTACACCTTTATCCATCCATTTAAAACTAAGGATATTTTTCCAAAGACACATGAAGAGATAGATTACATGTCCAAAATTCCCTATTCATCAGCGGTTGGAAGCTTGATGCATTCCATGGTGTGCACGAGACCAAATATTGCACATGCATTAGGAGTTGTGAGAAGGTATATGAATAATCTAGGTAAAGAGAATTGGAAAGAATTACATTGGATTCTCAAGTATTTGAGAGGTACCGCTTCTCATGCATTATGTTTTGGAGGTTCAGACACTATTCTACAGGGATATGTTGATCCATATATGGATGGTGATAAAGACAACGGGAGGAGCATCATAAGGTATTTTTTTACTATGGGTGGAACAATAGTAAGTTGGATTTCAAAATTGCAATAAGTTGTTTCACTTTCAACAATGAAAGCATAGTATGTTGCTGCTATAGAGGCTAGTAAGGAGATGATTTGGTTGCAGAGGTTCATGGAGGAATTGGGTAAGAAGCAGAAGAATAGTAGGCTATACAGTGACAACTATAGTTCTATTCATCTTTCCAATAAATCAGCCTTTCATTTGAAGACTAAACATATACAACTGAAGTACAATTTCATAAGATGTGTTCTAGATGGAGAATTGTTAAAATTGGAAAAGATACATACTAGCCAGAATCCTGCAGACCTGTTGACAAAGGGAGTAAGCAGAGAGAAATTGAGTTCCTGCTCATTTTCTGTTGGTGTTCAAGAATGAAGGTGAAAATAATAAATTTTCCAAGTACAAGGTCTAGAGCATAGTCCAACAAGTGCAGAAGCGATTGAGTTGTTGTGATCAGTCTCCAAGTGGGAGATTAATGGTTCTAGATCCCGATATTCCAATTTCAGAGATGTCATTCAATTGTATTTGTACCCCAGGAATATTGTACACTCATTCCCCAATGGGGGTTTAGAGAAAAGTGCCCCAAATTGTTTTTTGGGATGTTTTTTGGCCAACAGTTTTGCAAACCCATCGTATTGGGTTAACCGTAGTATTTTTCGATGGTATTTCCCCTATAAAAGAAAAGCATTGTAATATGGCTGTAGTGGGTATTGTACTGTAGCATTATAAACAATACATATGATTTTGTGAGAGATACTATGAGAGAATGAAGAGGAAGTGCAACGGTATTTCTATAGGTAGCATCCCTTCATCTTTTTGAATTGTAAAAAAGCAGTGGAAATTTCTGTGTGGACCTAGCCCATAATTTGGGTGAACAACGTTATATTTGTGTCTCTCTATAATGTTTTTAATGTGTTTTACATATTGTTTATTGATTTAATTGTATATTTTTTATTGCTCTGTGGTCTTGTTTTCTAACACTTGAATTGTCTCTTGATGAAGGTTATGCGGTTTTTAAAGAAGATCATGATTCCTCTACATTGGAACTAATCTATGACAAAGGTTTCACACTTTTGAATGAGATACATGATACTACCCATTTGGATCCTTCCCATGATGAACATTCTGCATGTTTTGATCATTTGGGTGAGTTATTTCATTCTCCAACATCCTACAATTCCATGTTTTGGATCATTAGTCTCAATCAAGTATGGGTGAAAGGGTTATTTTCTATGGCTCCACATGAGGAGTATTGAACTCCTATATTTACTTTTTATGATGACATGGTTGGAGAAAATTATTATTCAAATTTTCAGCATCATCCTTTGTCACTTTATGATGATGCACATTTACATGGATGCACCCATGATATGCATTTGAGTCACTTGAAGACTCATGGTTTTTCTTGCTCAACACTTGGTTCATTTGATGTTGGAGCAATTTCATCCAACACTAGGGTGAATAGATTTATGATTGGAGAACATTTTTGTTTCCAGCCACATACTTTGTTATATCTTTATGATTCTCTCATTTATAGATGTATGGGTGAGACTTCTTTGAGTCATTTGAAGTCTCCTTGTTTTTTTGCTCATTATTTGCTTCAGATTTTAGTGGAGATTCTTCATTCACTTCTTGGATGAAAGAATACATGGTTGAATATTTTGATGCATATCACATCCTTTAGGAGCAGCATTATAGGACATGGGATCCTCACCTATGTCATTGGAGCAGATTTGATTCGTCACTTGAAGCTTGTATGCACTTGGCAAATGATGGTCAACTTACTTGGAGGTATAATCTCTTTCATGATTTTTTGATGAGGCACCTCCTTGATGTACAGTTTTATTATGTTGTTATGTACTTTGATGATCTATATTATGTACTCATTATGTTTGCAAGAATGCATACAAGAAAATGGGATCCCAGAATTGTATTTCCTAATGGTATGGTTTGGAGATCACTTTGAGTCATTTGAACTCTCCTTGTTTTTTTTTCTCATTATTTGGCTAAGATGTTATTGGATATTCTTCATTCACTTCTTGGATGAAAGAATACATGGCTGAATATTTTGATGCAGATCACATCCTTTTGGAGCAGCATTATAGGACATGGTATTCTCACCTATGTCATTGGAGCATACTTGATTGGTCACTTGAAACTTGTATGCACTTGGCAAATGGTGGTCAACTTACTTGGAGGTATAAGCACTTTCATGATTTTTTGATGAGGCACCTCCTTGATGTACATTTTTATTATGTTGTTATATACTTTGATGATATATATTATGTACTCATTATGTTTGGAGGAATGCATACAAGAAAATGGGATCACAGAATTATCTCCTAATGGTATGGATTGGAGAGCACTCTTAATTATTGGAGTGCAATACAAGCAATGGGACCTTGGGATAGTTTCTGTCCCATTGATTTCAAAATTTTGGGGAAACAAGTAGCATGGGAGATGGATTCCACACTTATTAAAGTGATTCTAATTAGAGTAGTGCAGCAGCAAGACTGGTGGTTCCTCTCTAAAGTATTACTTGAATCTCAAGGACTCAAAGTTGGGCAACTGAGTGCCAAATTCAAAGAATCATACATAAAGTAGGTTCTTCAACACCCATGTTTGAAATTGCTTGAGGAAAAGCAATATTGGGAAGGGAGGATTTTTCTGTTAGAATAACCAACCCATAGTTACCCATATTTGACATTAATTAAATCATTTTTGTCTTATTCCTAGATTCCTAGACTCCCTCTCTATGCTAGTTGACTTCCACATGTTCCTAGAAGTCAATACTTGCTAATCTGGGTCATGGAGTGCTTTGGAATCATCCTGGAAACATATTTAGCAAGTATTATTTTATTCCTAGTTCCTAAAATCACATATCTTCTTTTTCTGGAAGTTTCCTTACTTGACACTAGTTTTACGGCATAAAGGAAAAGCTAGTCTAGGGGAACTTTCCTTGTTTTTTGACCACATCATCCTCCTTCCTTTTATCCAAAAAAAATCATGAATGAGTTGTATTTCCACCACTTACTATCTTTCCCACTTTATTTATCTAATTAATGATGATCTTCATAGATTTAGAAAGTCCATATTGCACCTATGGGGGATTTGACTTGATTTAGTAAGCCTACTTTTTGACCAATTCGAATAGAAACCCAGTGCTTTAAAATATCTCATGTAATTATATATTTGATAATCCTATTACTTAACATGGTTATATTATGTACACTAATTCAATACAATATTAATTTATGCTCCCATTTTAGTCTCTTTTTGTGTGAATTTTGCATGTTTGATTAGCAATTTTGTGAGTGTAATTGATCTATCAGTTGGGTTCAATTTCCACATGGTATTAGAGCCTTTGTATATCTATTTCTCTCCTTCCAAATTTTTATTTCAGGTTCGATATCACTAACTAGGCGCACACTCTGCTGACTAAAGGGCACATGAGCTGAGATATGGACCAATAAAAAAGGATCATCTTGACTCCATTCAATTTATTCGAATGGAAAGATGAGATGGAGATATTATTGAGAGAGAAAGGTCTCTATAGGTTTACCATGGCTGCTGAGGTAGATCCCAATTCAGTTGTAGAGAAAATCAAATGGCACAACAAGAGGGATGAGTCCTATGGCCTTTTGTGTCTGAGTAATTCAAGAGGCCCCCTCTTTCATATTGATTCATTGACATCTCCTAATGAGGTGTGGGAAAATATTGAAGAGATTTTTGGAAATATAGATGAGATGAGAGGACATCAAATTGAAAAATGAATTGATATCCTTGATTCCCAGTAGCTTTGAATCATTTCAACTCTATTTTAGCAAGTTTAAGGCCCTTGTTTTGCACTTAAAACAATGTGGGATTGAAAAGAAGGAGGAACGACTATTTTTGACCATTATCTGAAATATTGGTACTAACTATTCAGTGTTTCTTTTGAACTTCTATGCCACAAAATTGACAGCTCGAACCTGGAAGATTCCTAAGCTTGTTGATTTCATGGAATCCCCCACCGAGGAGCAAGAAAAATTGGTGATGATGGGCACCATCAAACCTTAAAAAAAACAAGTGTTGGTTTCTACAGATTCGAAGGTGGATTCAAAAGCAAGAAAAAAGCTAAAAATCCACCTGATCAAAAGAGAGACAAGACAAAGTTTCAAGAGGAGTCCTCAGTCTCCAAGAAGAACACCCAGAAGAATAAGAACAAAGGAGAAATGAACAAGTGCACATATTGCAGTAAGGGATATCATCCTGAGTGCTCTTGTATGAAAACAAAAATTGACATGCTGACCCAAATCTGGGAGAACAACAACATCTCCCTTCCTGATTTCTCAAAGAAGAGGGAAGGAGGATCAAATTGAAAAGACAAGGAGAGAGTACAAGCCTTCGTTGCTGGCACCTAAATCTCACCTAGCTTCATCATTGATTCTAGAGCTTCCAGACATATGGTTTCGATAAGGGAGATATTTTTCTCTCTTGACATGTCGAAAGGTCCACCAATAGTTTTGGGAGATAAATATTTGAGTGACAGTATGGGAAAGGGTAGGATTGATCTTGACCATGGTAATTTCAATAATGTGGTGTATGTTCCAGGTCTTTCCTGTAGTCTCTTGTCAGTGTATTATTTGACTCACATTGGATCTCCAAAGAAAATCATATTCTCCCCTAATGAAGATGAAATCACTGATATTTATAATGGTAAAGTCATAGAAAAAGGTGTTGTTGTTCACACTTCAAAGAAATACAAGTTTTCCCATTTTCTACCCTACTCAAACCCCTCGGCTCTTCTTACTCATGATAACGAAGCAAGCAATATTTGGCATGAAATATTTGGCCATCTTAACTACAAGTATCTTTCTGATTTGAGTGACAAATATATGCTCATATGGTTACCAAAGATCAAGTTTTCTAAGGGAGTCTTTCAAAGTTTTGATATCCTAGGAAAACACCCAGAAAAGAAGTATAAGAGAGCTAGTCATGAGAGAACCTTTAAACTCCTTGAGTTGATCAATAGTGACATTGCTGGTCCATTCCCTAATATGTTGATGAGTCAAGTCAAATATGCACTCACCTTCATAGATTACATTTCCAGGTATTGTTGGGTTTACTTCCTAAAGCATAACTCTAAAGTTTTTGACCTATTCCAATTCTTTAGAGCCTTAGTTGAAAACCAGTTTGGGAAGAAACTGAAGATCCTCAGATATGAAAATGGTGGTGAGTATGTCAAGTCTAA
The DNA here is from genome assembly GCA_001517045.1 of Pseudotsuga menziesii. Lineage (NCBI taxonomy): Eukaryota > Viridiplantae > Streptophyta > Pinopsida > Pinales > Pinaceae > Pseudotsuga > Pseudotsuga menziesii. Next base: position 616,477 of record LPNX010897669.1, read on the forward strand.
GTTCATATAGTATTGGAAATATGCAAGTATCCAAATGCAACATTCTATTCCTTACGCACAACAACAAAATGGTGTTCTTGAGAGAAAGAACAGATCACTAAAGGAGATGGCAACTTGCATGATGGAGGATAAAAATTTGCCACCAAAGTTTTGAGACGAGGATATAAACTATACATCCTATATCCAGAATGGGGTTCCAAATAATAATATTTATGGTATGAATCCTTTTGAAGCTTGGAGTGGGCACAAGCCATATGTTACCCATTTTAGGATTTTTGGCTCAAAGGCTTGGGATATAATTCCAACTGAAAAGAGGAAGGCTTTCCAAACCCACAACCAAGAGTTCCTATTTGTTGGGTATTTTGAATATTCAAAAGGGTACATGCTGATAAACTTGAGCACTAACAAATATTTCACTAAAATAGTGTTTTAGTTCGAACAAGAGCCTTTAGCAACAGTTGAGTTGGAGAGTCCTCTTCACCACCACAGCCATTGATTGTAAGTGAAGAGACTAATGAGTTTGATTATTATCATATGTCTAATTATGATGAATTAATTGCATATCCTAAAATACCTACAATACCAAAGTGGGACGCAAGGACCATTCATGCAGCTTGGGAACTAGATGGAAATCCTAATGATACTAGGAAGACTAGATCTCAATTTGAGAGTTCCCTTTGTGTGAAAGATCCACTCTTTGCTGAGAAGTGTAATTTGATGATATATTCTGATCCACAGACATATGAAGATGAAGTACATGATCCAATATGGAAAAAATCCATGAAAGAAGAATTCAACTCACTCCAGAAGAACAACACATGGCAACTGGTTGATCTCCCGCCAGGGAGAAATATAGTAAAGTTTAAGTGGGTATTTAAAACTAAGTTTTCTGCTGAAGGTTCACCTTAGAAATATAAGGAAATATTGGTAGCCAGGGGATACTCTTAGGTACATGGTATTGATTACAATGAGACCTTTCCACCAGTGGAAAAGATGGACTCCATAAGGCTAGCTCTAGCCATTGCAGCTTCAAAGCAATGGGAGGTACATCACATGGATGTGAAGTGTGCCTTTCTGAATTGAGATCTGAATGAACATAATTATATGCATCAACCAAATATTTTGTATCTAATCCATTTTTAGTGTGCAGGTTAAAGAAATCATTGTATGGGCTCAAGCAAGCCCCTAGGGCTTGGTATGCCAAGATTGATGGCTTTTTGTTGTCACTGAGTTTTGTTCAATCTAAGGCTAACCTAATGTATATTTGAATCTGATTCATGGTTCTTTACTGATTATTGTTCTCTATGTGTATGACCTACTGATTACAGGAAGTTCAAGGAAAGAGATTGCATCCTTAAAGGATGCAATGAACCATGCCTTTTCTATGACAGATTTGGGATTGTTGAGCCAATTCTTGGGTCTCGAAATTTATCAATCCGAACATGGAATCAAGGACCATGAGTCCAAGTATGCTTCATGTTTTCTCACCAAGTTCAGCATGAAACATTTCAAGCCAATAAAAACTCAATTCCTTTCAGGAGTTAAGCTTGAGAAAGCAGGTTCTTCTCCTATGGTAAATAATATAGTGTACTATAGGCATTTGATTGGGTGTTTTCCTTATCTTACACATACTTGAACTGAATTATATTATACATTTATTGTGGCTTCAATATGCATGGATCATTCTCATGAGATCCATTTAATAGCATCCAAGAGGATCCTAAACTTTGTTCAGGGAACAAGGACTCATGGGATTTTCTACAAAGCAAAATCTGACTTAAAGTTAGTTGGATTTACTGACAGTGATTGGGAAGGTGAAAAAACAGATCAAAATTCTACCTTAGGATATGTGTTCATTCTTGCAGAAGGACCAATCAGCTGGTCAAGTAAGAAGTAGAGTGCCATAGTACTCTCATCTACAGAGGTAGAGTATAGAGGAGTCGTAAATGAATCTACTCAATGTTTATGGTTGCGTGGGATACTTGGAGAATGTGGTTTCAAATCATAATTTTCAACAGTCATCTATTATGACAATCAAAGCACCATTTAATTCTCCACTAATCTACTTCAAAGGAAAATAACCAAGCACATTGAGATCCATATGCACTATATCAGGGAGCGTGTGCATGATGGTACCATTGCTCTACTCTACTGCACATCTTCAGAACAAGTAGCAGATATCTTCGCCAAAGTATTATATGAGAAGACCTTCAGTAATCTCAAATCATTACTGGGGATTTATGATCATGTGTTGAAGGATGATTGATAACAAGATTTCAAAAAATTTGTTTTCTTGTCCATGTTTAAGGGAGGATTTTCCCACTGGGTTTTTTCCTCTTTCCTTGGTTGTATGGGCCTGCAGTATGTAAAAGGGTAATTAAGCCTTGTTTCCAGGACGTATAATTTTCTAATATTTACTCATAAATTTAGGCTTAAGGGGGGGTGTTAGAATAATCAACCCACAGTTACCCATATTTGACATTAATTAAATCATTTTTGTCATATTCCTAGATTCCTATATTCCCTCTCTATGCTAGTTGACTTCCACATATTCCTAGAAGTCAATAATTTCTAAACTAGGTCATGGAGCACTTTGGAATTATCCTGGAAACATATTTAGAAAGTCTTGTTTTATTCCTGGTTCCTAAAGTGAATATCTATTTTTTTTAAAGATGCCTTGCTTTAGAACAGTTTTAAGGAATAAAGGAAACGCTAGTCTAGGGGAACATGCAATTTTTTTTACCACATCATCCTCCTTCCTTTTCTCCAAACAAAAGAATGAATGATTTGTATTTCCACCACTTATTTGCTTTCCCACTTGCTTTAACTAATTCGTGAGGATCTTCAATTTGGAAAGTCCTTTTTGCACCTATAGGGGATCTTACTTGATTTAGTAAGCCTACTTTTTTACCAATTCGAATAGAAACCTAGTGCTTTCGAATCTCTCATGTAATTATTTATCTGAGCAACCTATTACTTCACATGGTTGGCTTATGTCACTTATTCAATACATGATTAAGTTATGCTCCAATTTCAGTCTCCTTTTGTGTGAATTTTGCATGTTTGATTTTGTGAGTGTAATTGATATATCACTTGGGTTCAATTTCCACATGGTCATGTCCCAAATTTTTCATTGGGTCAAAATGGAGTAATAACATTTTACATATTCATGCGAGTTTGTGAAATTGATGCTAAGGGTCAAATAAATGCCAAGGAGAAAAATTACTAGTTTCTTAGGTTGGGGGTGGAAGCTTTGGGATTTGGAATAAGGGGGGCAATAAACGATGTTTGAAAATTAGAATGGAAAAAATATTTAATAAAAGATATAAATAAATAAATACAAGGGGAAATCAAAGTGGAAATTGATCATGAAGACACATGGAATATGTGGGACCCACACAAGCTATATTTTCTAAGCCACATGGCATCCTCCTCTTGTCGTTTTGTAATGTCCCGGTTTTTACCCCGTTACATTAGATGTATATGATGTATATATTGTAATGATCATGGTGTGGAGCTAAAGGCCAAGGCCTCACCATTGATTGGTTATGTTATGTTTTGAGATTTAAATTGTCACCGATGGTATATCGGAGCATGCGGCACATATTAAGTTTCAGCATCATGTAAATATGCATCTATAATAAAAATAAACACAACCAGCTATGGTCGCGGAAACTAAATCGAATGGGGCATGATTTCCTAAGGATAAGGAGGGGGAGTGAAATATTTAACCTATGGGCCAATGGGGAAAAGCCAAATGTCTATGAGAAAACCCACCAAACTGTCAACTACCTTTCTTGTCTTTTTCTCCAATCATTTATTTCTGCCAGAATGTGGTTGAGTTAGTTATTGCATGGAATGGGAAGAGTATGGGAAAAAATTCGAATTGGGCAGAGACCCATTTTTGAAAAACGTGTTCTGACTTCCTTGGTAAGGAAAATGCCCAAAAACGTATGCCATTCTGCCATACATCCACGTTTTTCATTTTCCTCACCATTCTCCTTCACGTTGGGGCTTTTGGGAGCAGATGGAGTTTTCCCTGTGTCTTTCATTCCACATTTTTGGTTGCTGGATTCATTTTTCCCATGGATGGGAGGTCGTTTTTGTAGTGCTGGGGATTGGGTTGTCTTCCTCACGTTTTTGGAGCTGCTGGTGCATTTTTCCATTCACGTTTTTGGAAGTTTCATGTGTTTTTGCCATGGCTGTGAAGAGCCATTCACGTTTTTGGCTGTCTCACTGACTATTGGTCTCACGCATAGGCTATTTGGGACGTTTTTCCCTGCTGTGAGTTGAACTCACGGATAAGCTTCAGGACTGTGTGTTTTCCCCCACGTTGTGAGTCATTTTTGCTGTTACATTTGGGGTTGTGTAATTCTTTTCTCATGTTTAAGCTGTGATAGCTAAATTGGTTGCCTGAGTGCAAAGGTTGGTCTTTGGACTATGTGAGGAGTGAGGATTCTGGCTTGGTTGCTTGATAAACCTGGTGTTAGAAACCACACAGACAGAGCTAGAGGGCTGGCCTTCTTCTCCATCACCCCTGAATAGCACTGGAAGGGAATGCAGGGCCTGAGGGACTGTGTAGCAGAGAAGGGACTGATTCCTTGTGTTGGGTGTGTTTGGGTGTTTTAGAGGTCAGGCTAGTTCTGGTGTAGGTGTTCTTAGCTCTGTAATGAGCTCACCAGCTTAGTAATTTTCCTTCTCCAGCTCCTTAATGGCCTAATAAACCCAACTGAGTTGGCTTGGCTGTGTTTTGGTTATCTTTGGCTATGTGTCAACCTGCTAGTTCCCTTATTCCTTGGAGAATCATGCCCAGCTCGGGGGTGGCAGCGCTGCTGAGAGATTAAGGAGCACGCTGGCCTATGGTTGGGTGGAATGTTGTAGCGACGTAGCTAGTTGCAGAGCAAAGCTTTCATAAGATAATTAATCTTGTGCATTTTACCTCTGCAATTCTATAATTACTGTTAATTAAATAGAAATGAACATTTTTAGTGAATGCTTGCTTAAATATATGATGTTTCCGCTGTGTATGTTAAATGAATGCATCTGTGTGTGTTAAGCAATGGCATTTATGCATGGTTTACCATAATGCATTCTTGGCAGCATTCTGTTTATGCAATTTTTATGCCTGTACATGTTCATGGGCGGTTAGCCTAGTCTGATAAAGCTAGTAGTCGCGTCCTCTACGCCGGTCGGAGGCATGAGGACGTGACACGTTTCGAATCCATAAGAATACCAAGGGTATTGGTATGATTTGGAAGGTAAATATACTTGGAATTAATCAATTAAGGTTGAATTGGAGTGGAAGAGTAACTCTTATGGAAGAGGAAGAGGCATTTTGGATCTAGTGAGACACTTGGACTAGATTCCCTAGCTCTATGACATCAATGATGAAGATGATATGAAACCTATGACACAAATCAGATATGAAGTCTTAAATATGACATATATGACATTTAAGGGATACAAATAGCTCCAATAGGATTCTCAAGGAATTTAGGGAATCTAATATGCTTCCACATGTGATTTGGTGGAAGTGGGAGACTTGGAATTGTTGTACAAGTGGCATTCTTTGGAATCTCTTCCCAAGTAGAGTTTCGGTGCATATATTGGTAGGAATTCGACCCATATAGAAATTGGAAACTTTATAAATGTCAATAACAAATAATTAATACATATTTTGATCATTTGAGAAATTTTCATTTGTGAAGAGAGAGAGCTAGTGGATGACTAGTTTCTTGGCTTAGACAATTTCGAGGGTGAAAGATTCACATCCAAGTGGTGTTTGGTGAGGACACTCAGGTATTTCATGGAGATTTAATTGAGTTTTTATTTTTAGGTTTAAGCTACATGTAATATCGTGTTTCCTTCTAGTGCATCACTTTCTCTCAACCATTTCTAGTTCTTATTCCATATTCTTGATCATGGAAGGATTGCACTTTGGGTGAGCTTCTCCTAGTCCATTTCTGATTGTAATAAGTTTAATATGATATTTTATTCATTCTCAAAAAGTATCAGGTAAAAATACCAAATGTTTTTATGTAAAAGTTATTATTAATGAGAAAACAATGACCATTTCCCCACTAGATTAATGTATGCCATTGTAATGTTGATGATTGTACTCTTTGGGAGAGATTATCATGGTAAATTTATGATTGTAATAACATTAATATGATATTTTATTCATATTCATAAATTATCATGTCTAAATACCAATTGGTTGTATGTAAAGCGGTCATCAATGAGAAAACAGTGCAATTTCCCTTCTATCTTATTGTGAACCAATGTAATGTTGATGGATTTGAATGGATAAGTAAAATACTGATGGTTTATGTATGAATGGAATATTATTGATGTATTATATTATTTTAATTTTCAGTACATAATAATTTGGAGTCATTTGGTTCAGTTTCATAGCATTCAGAGAATATTCCCTATCATTCCCCCCCAGGTTGAAACTCTTATTTTTGCATCTAATTTAAGGGAGTTATAGAAGACATTAAAAGTTGAATGGTGATCCATATGAGTTCATGTTGATTCAATATATATTTCCCCTACTTTCATTCTGAAATTTGAGTTGGATTGAGTGCATTTTGGAAGCCATTTTCAATATTTGTTGTGGGGGAATTGGAACCCCAAATTGCTAGTAAAAACTCCTACCTTGGCCAGAATATTAAACAAGTTTTCTGAAGTATTTGTAGGGTAATAAATAATCCTTGAAAATAATATTCAATTATTAATATCATTCATATACCTTCTCATAATATTTGGGAGCATTTGGGTGAATTTGGAGACCTAGACATCAAAACTAGTCAAAGGTCGAAATAGGGGAAAAAGTGAAAAATTGGTCATTGAATTAAATTTCTTAAAAAATGAAATTAAAAGAGAATAGAAATGGGATCTATATTAAAATATACTATACGTAATTGTCGATCGAGGCTGATACTTTGTATACTATTGTACAGTTTTATAGTTTAATTTTGGTCTCCTTGTAGTGATTCGGTTTGTTGTGGAAGATGTCGACATAGTCTTGAATATATGTAGGATACATTGATGGTTCCAGAAGCCACACCAAGAAATCAGATTCAACTATTTGGGTGATATATATTCCTACAGGTCAGGTTGTGTCTTCAGGAGGTGTATGTCTCACACCATCATCCAACAATGTTGTTGAATATAATGTCGTGATTAAGTTACTACGAGATTCCATTTCTCATGGTATTCGATATCTTGAGGTACGTCTTGACTCGTAGTTAGTGGTATTCATGTTAAATGGTGTGTATCATGTAAGAGATATGACTTTAGTACACATGTTCTTGGCAGTAAGGTTGTTTGAATGACAATTTGAACACATAGCATACATTCACATGCCTAGGATTTATAATCATGTTGCTTATTATTATGAAAATTGTCTTAGATTAACATTTGTTACATCAACAATGAAAATTATACATCACATTCACCATCAAATACACATGTAAGTGTAATAAACTGATCATTATAAGATTTCATTTCAAATATAGTCCAAAAATGGTTTCATAATGAAAAAATGTCATGGTACAAAATGTACATCTATGCCTCTATGCATGTTGACCAGGGCGATGATCATGAAAAAAAAATGACATTGACCAACCATCTGAACAATCTAACCCAAGCATGAGATACTCCAACCACGTGCCTCTATCACCTTGGGAAAGTCCTCGAGTTGCACCATGAGCACCCTATGTGTCAAATGGATGAAGTTTGTGTGTATGCTTTGGAGCATGCGCTTCACATATGCACCATGTATATCATCAACCTGTCCCCTCTGATGATGTCGAGGGAGACCGTATGGATGTCTAGGTCCACATATGCATGAATATGATCAGTATTTGTACTTATCACAACCACAAAACATATTTTGTGATTTCACTATATACGAAAATCCAAAGACATTTAATAATCCAGAAAATAAAATAAAAGTCAAGATTATTTACATGTTTCTCCGTATGCAGAACCCTGTGGTATGGGAATATCTAGATCATCATGGAATTATATCCCTGCATAGGGTTATTCATATATGGCTATGATCTGTCTCTACCACCTGTGGTAAAGTGAGGTGGGTAGGGTGTGGCCACAAACCCTCTCCCTAGTCATTGCATCACAACCATCCAATGAGTCTGAGATAGATCCTATGGACCATGAGGGGGAATATGAACTCTTTGGATAAGGAACATTACCCTCTTGAAGAAAAATGCTCAGTATGCTCGAAAACCAAAAGTTTCTTGGTCAACCTAGCTCATAGTGATGCAATTGCTACTTCATGTTGCTCAATAAAGAATTATTGTAGTCATATATGGTAGGTATCATCCACTCCACCACATAGAACATTAGAAGCTTCAAATATTCATGAAGAGATTCCAATCCAACTATTCTAGCTAGCACCAACACTATGATCTTGAGGATGAGACTCAACATAGAGTTCACCGAAAACTGACTTCCAACCTTCTGAGTGTATGGAAGGCAATATACAGATATGTACTCATCAATGGTGATACCACCTCACACCCCTTTAGCAATTGATTTTACTACCTTGCCACGACATGATAGTTCGGTGATGAAATACATATCCTCAACCTCAAGCCTAAGGGAATCCCATCTAGCTGAAATTCTTATCCTGGATCACAATAGTCGACGAGAATTTGGAGAATTCTTGGTTGATCCTTAAAGCTCCCAAGTTGCCAAAATTTATACAAACCACTTGCCCTTAATTCTTGTTGAGCAGCCATGTCACCTTGTATTGACCCATCCATGTCTTCATGCACACGTTGACACCATTCTAGCACCATCCTACCAAAAAATCATGAGATTTAATGAGAATTAACCTTAGATTTTGGTATGTGCATGCTCATATGCATATTTACCTTCTATCTGTCATGCACATATGAGGAAATCATTGTGATTTCTGTATTTATCGATCCCTATATGCAATCTGATGATTTATGACCCACGTGGGCCAAGATGCCCAAGTAGGGGTGCTTCAAATTAAAAAATCAACCACTAAAAATTGAAATTAAACCATGAAAAGATTGAGAGTGGGGTGAAAATTTACCTGGATCAGACGGTTCTTGATTTCATGGCGTGTAGCTCCTGGAATCGAGGTTTGAAGTTCTTGGCTCAAAACAACTCCAATGCACCATGTGTGTTGAAAATTCAAAATGGTATCGTAAAATATGAGTTTTTCACTATTTATAAAATTCTTTTTAATTTTTTACCCACTACCCTATAGTTTTGACCCTTATGAACTTTTTTGAACTATTTTTGCCTAATGTTGTGGTGTAGGGGCTTGGTTCAAGTGTGATTTTACCTAGGTATTTAATTGTTCATATCGATTACATGTATAATTTCAAACTAGCATATAGGATATTATCACATTTTATGCTTGCATTTTGCATCACCTTATAACCATGTCATCTTAATTATATGTATGAACACACTTCGTAATGTTACAGAACCATCATATTGCTACTAGAAGTGGGATAAGGTAAGTGGTAGATCATTCCTATTCATGGGTACCCTAGTTAGATCCTGCTTTGTAATTTGGTACCCATGCTGAGATCTTTCCCTTAGTTCTAGGAGTCCCTTTGTATTCATGCCATGTGTTTGAGTGACAACCTCATATTATCTCTTGAACTTTATTCTAGCGATTTCCCATAGGGAATCTTATTTATATCAAGTTGTAATTGCATTATCATGCTCTTTCTTGGCTTATTGAGCTTTACGATGGCTCCCTGATTTAAAGTTATGATCCATATAACATGAGATTGTCTTACTCCTAGAGAAGAAGAGCCTTTTATATATCCTTTGCAACTTTATCATCCCTTACCGAGAGTAAATATTCCCCCGAGTGTCCTTATTGTGCATATGCTTCCTTACATGGAGCATATGTATGTTCCACTTCTTAGAACTAGTCTTATTTCCTATGACACTCATCTCCTCCTAGCTATGTACTATAAGCACTTTTAGTCTTTTTCAAGTGTCCTAATCTGGAAAATTCCAAAAAAATAAAAAACATAAAAAGACAGATGGGAAATGATATTACGTTTTGTAGTTGTCGAGTCATGTTTCCTTCGAATAAAGAAATGTATATTCCATCCATTGGTTGGGTTATTAGTATGACTTTAGGATTTGTAATAATTATTCCGAGTTTTCTCCATTGACTAGTTATGCTTCCAATCCCTATGGAGCCTCTATCGATGCCTCATGTGTTCCAGAGTTGTCCCGATTCACATGTCAAGTTTATGCTTCATGTTAGTCACCATATGTCTTATACTCTCATTTGAAGGATTTTTAGACTAATTCGTCCATTCCTCGGTTATCTTGTCTTTACGTGTCAACCATTCCCCATATAATTACAGGTTCGTGCACATCTTGTTCATTCAAGTTCTTCCAAATTATCCATCGTTGTTGTGTACCTCATGTTGGTTTATTGGGGGTTCCTCAATTCCCTCCTTCCAGCGGATTCCATTCCATTGACTTTAGATCATTTATTCTGGAATAGGAGTCTAGAGTCCATTAAGTGTCTTAAGACTTGTAGTCATCAGTGAGAGTTTTGGGAATACATCAATGTCCCTTGATCGATGGATTCTTTCAAGAGTTTGGTGTCACTCTATTCACACTTGTTGGATTGCATTTTGTACCTTGATACCCATAGTCATTATCAGTGGGATATCTTTCATCTATTAACGATATACATAAATGAACGATAATCAGATGATGGACCATCATGTTCAACCTCAACACCATTATTCATGTGATGGCACATGTAACATTAATGATTCGAGTAGAATACCTTCAAAATTGGTGGTATTCCACATATTCTACCTCCTTGATCGTGCCAATGTTCATGAGATGTCATCTCTCATGCTCAGATTCTAGTATATTATCAGATATCTTCATCCATTATGGAGATCTTTTTCACTATATATTGTACGTTGCGATGACCACATGTGACATATGTCCATTATTCCTATTCATGACCATTGTACCCTTATGTATCTGGGACTCCTAGACTAAATATTTGCAGTCACATGATGATATTTATCATTTTATTTTATTGATGAGTGGTTGGTTCTTACACCCGTTTCTTCATTACTCCAGTTCTGGGATGGATATAATGTATTTCGTGTTAGGATATTTAGACACTTAGGAGTTAGTTAAGATCAACTTGTGTAATATATCCGTTAGGTAGAAGTGTGTTTCTTTAGTATGCATTAGTATGCATTTGTAAATATTATAATCCGATGGTCACGATATGTTCTAGACATAGAGTGATCCGACGGTTCAACTTCTCTTAGATCATACCTACCATTGATCCGTGGCTTAACACCCGATTGGTCTATGATCTCTATTTAGCGAGCATAGAGGGTCCTTGGCTAGTTGATCGATTATGAGAAGCTCATGTAACTTTCTTTCTTTTGCATAATAAATTGCTCCGAGTAGCTATTTGGCCGGGGCCGTGGACTGTTTCCCTCTCGAGGGTTTTAACCACGTGACAAACATTGGTGTATTGATCTGTGATCTGTTTGTGTAAAGCGGTTATTCTTGGTGTTCGGTCCTTTGGGAGTATCCTGTGTACCCTAACATGGTATCAAAGCTTTTATGAAGAGCCGCTTTCGGTTTTGATCAAGATCTGGAATCGGTGTTGCCGAAACTTTTTTAAGGGTTTCTGTTTTTTGGATTTTTTGTGCATTTGTGGCCTGTGGGAGCTGCTCCATTGCATCTGGAGCGCCGTTTCCATTTGGAAACAATTTTCGTTTCATCGAAAACCGTTTCCGTTTGCTCCAGAAACACCCATTTCGGCAAATCTGAAGGTATAATGTTACAGTGACGGTTTTGTTTTTTTAAAATCTCTCATATTTTATCAGTTTATTATTAGATCTTTTTTTTGTTTTAGTCTCGGACTGTTGTTTTCCTTGGCTGCGTATGCTCTTTGCCGTGCACCTTGCGCGATCGCGGCGAATCAGAAACAGTGAGGGAAATTTTTTTTCTTGTCTTCTCGGCTACGTATGCTCTTTGCCGTGCACCTTGTGCGATCACGGCAAATCAGAAACAGCGAGAAAACTTGAAAACGTAGAGTTTACGGGTAAGCTAACCAAGATCTAACCCCATTGTGTGGAAAAAAAAAATTTGTTTTTGTTTTTCGTTTTTTTGGTGATTTGCAGGAAAATAAAGCAAGCACGGAAAACGAGAGAGAAGAGTTAAAAAAAAAAAAGCCCCCTTCCTCTTTCCATAGTTTTACGTACCTTTTAAACTTAGCTCACTTGGTCCAAAGTTGCTTTACACCTTGATAAGTCTTGAGTTCAAGTCTCATCAAGCTACTTTTTAGTGCATGCAATTTCTATTTTCAAGTTACTTTATTGTAAAAGTGCATCTCACATTAATAAAATAAAATAAAAGTGAGTCACTTAAAGTCCTTTAAATTTATTGCCGCACTATTTAAAAGTCATTATTGTAAAAGTGAACATCACTTATTCTATAAAAGTGATTCACTTCAAAAGCAACTTTATTGTAAACTGATTGTCAAAGGTAGATCTTTGGAAGAGGGGGGTTATTTTTTTTAACTGGTCAAGTTAATATCTGCCACGTCACTCTTGGGGACATCTTCAACATTTC
>LPNX010897669.1:631625-691428 GCA_001517045.1 Pseudotsuga menziesii
GTCGTAAAAATGAACTCCATCCGCCTTGTTCTTTCCCTTGCAGCCTTACATAACTGGGAAGTCCATCAAATGGATGTCAAGTCTACCTTCTTACATGGTGATTTACATGAGGAAATTTACATGGAACAACCTCCTGGATATGTTCAGAATAACTCTAGCCTTATTTGTCTCCTTAAGAAATCCTTATATGGCCTTAAGCAAGCTCCTAGAGCTTGGTATGCCAAAATGGATAGCTTTCTCCTTGACACTAGTTTTTCTAGATGCCATTCTGACCCAAATGTCTATAACAAGAAAGTAGGAAACCATCTCATCATACTTGTTCTTTATGTTGATGATCTTATCCTTACTGGTAGTGACCCTAACCTCATAACCCATGTGAAGTCTAGTCTTACGCAAACTTTTGAAATGTCAGACTTAGGACATTTGCATTATTTTCTTGGTCTCCAAGTCTTGCAAACCAAAGAAGGAATCTTTCTTTCCCAGTCTAAGTATGCTTGCGACCTTCTTCGTCGCTTCCACATGGAAGATTGTAAACCAGCCCCTTCTCCCTTCCAGTCTGGAGTCAAACTTTCTACCACTTGTACTTCCCCTGAAGTAGATGCCACCTTGTATCGTCAGCTTGTTGGTAGCCTTTTATACTTGACCCATTCCCGTCCTGACCTTTCCTTTGCCGTTGGTCGTGTTGCCCGTTACATGCAAACTCCTCATGAAAGTCACTGGAAAGCAGCAAAAAGAATACTTCGATATATTCGAGGTACAATTCAGTTTGGGATTCATTACAGTACAGGGGGGAAACCTTTGTTGGTTGGTTTCACTGATTCAGATTGGGCCGGCGATCCTGATGATCAGAAGTCTACTGTAGGTTATGTTTTCAGTCTGGGATCTGGACCTATCACTTGGGCTTGTAAGAAACAACAAGCTCTTGCTCTTTCTTCAGCAGAAGCAGAATATCGAGCAGCAGTTAATGCCAGTCAGGAAGCCTTGTGGCTTCGACAAATCCGTTCAGAGTTTGGATTCGAGCAACAGCAGCCTACTCCAATTTGGTGCGACAATCAAAGTGCCATCAAGCTTGCAAAAGATCCAGTTCTACATCAGCGCAGCAAACACATCGAGCTACACATGCACTTCATCAGAAATCTTGTTCATGATCGTGTTATTGAAGTGCTCTATTGCCCTATAGATGATCAAGTTGCAGACATCTTCACCAAGTCTCTTACAGAAGTGAAGTTTTCCAAACTTCGGTCTATGTTAGGAGTTCAGGAATGTTTCATTAAGGGGGGATAGGCTCTAATGCCTCCTTCCTTCTCCTAATAGTGTCACTTTTGTAAATCCTTCAATCCTATCCCAAGTTGTTCTTAAGGGGGGATGTTAGGATATTTAGACACTTAGGAGTTAGTTAAGATCAACTTGTGTAATATATCCGTTAGGTAAAAGTGTGTTTCTTTAGTATGCATTAGTATGCATTTGTAAATATTCTAATCCGACGGTCACGATATGTTCTAGACATAGAGTGATCCGACGGTTCAACTTCTCTTAGATCATACCTACCATTGATCCGTCGCTTAACACCCGATTGGTCTATGATCTCTATTTAAAGAGCATAGAGGGTCCTTGGCTAGTTGATCGATTATGAGAAGCTCATGTAACTTTCTTTCTTTTGCATAATAAATTGCTCCAAGTAGCTATTTGGCCGGGGCCGTGGACTGTTTCCCTCTGGAGGGTTTTAACCACGTGACAAACATTGGTGTATTGATCTGTGATCTGTTTGTGTAAAGAGGTTATTCTTGGTGTTCAGTCCTTTGGGAGTACCCTCTGTACCCTAACATTTCGTCCATCACGTTACCCATATGACCTTACACATTAGGGGGCATCTGTTATATCGTATTTTACCACACTTGGTAGATCACAAATTTATGGTCTCCCATGTCCCTCTGCAGATTCTTTGGACCCCCCTTGTTGGAATTATACTTTGATGATCTAAGAAATCTCTAAAAAACACTTGCTTATTTCCATACGCGAGTTTTATCTTAAAATCTATGTGTACACGTAGGTTTATCCACTATAGCCCATGTACATCAAGAAATGTGCTTAAAAACAAAAACATTTTGGAGTTTTCCTCAATGAGTCCCGAATAACATGAGTCTTGTCCTTCCATATTCCTAGAAACGCTCCGACACAACCCTTCATTTCATATTGAAGGGATATATATTGAGCCTCTTGGATTCATTAGAGGAGGATAACATTGGAGAGAAAAGAAACTATAGTTCGTTGCTGCCTCATTTGCTTATTCTTGAGTTTGCATCCCTTTGTCCTTTTGAGAACACATTACTGCTCTTCCCAAGATTGAAATTGCTTTGTAATATTTCCATTGAGATGGAGGATTAAAGTGTTGTAGGCCTAGGTGGATGACTCGGTCTCTTTGTTTTGATGACGTGACGACAGAGTTTGCCACTGTTAGCTCTATTCATTATTAATAGAAATATCCACTTCTCGTCCATTACATGTGTATGACTATGAATATTTTGATCCCATGGATGTAGTTGTATTTGATTATACATGTTGGATTTATATATTCTATATTAGGCCTAACACTTTAATATCTATCATGCTTTCCTTGTTCGTTGTTGTTGAGGGTGAATTGTAGCTACAAACGTGTTGGAAAAGCTCAACGGGGATCTACTACAACCATCCAGAATAAGATGTGTTCCGTATCTATTACTATTAGCATCATTTGTTTCTCTTGCATATTGCAGTGGATTGATTTCTAGTGTCATTAAGTCTGTTGTGTGTACCCCAAGCCATAGGAATTTTCTCTCCGTAATGATAGTAATCCATTGTCTTTACACTTTGATCCATTGCTATGATAACGTTTAGACAAAGATATGCCAAATAAAAATACAACAAATTGTTCATGTATCCCAACATATAGCACATCCATAGATGGTTTGCAGATGTCATTTCTTGAAGAAATTCTTCTAGGACAAGATCTTTGTTTATACAATTGTATTGCGGATGATTTCCATGATTCATTGTTTGAATTTGTTTGCAATTTTCACCGTGTTTCAATTCCATTTCTTTTAGCAAGGTAATGTCATAAACTTTATTTAACTTTTATATTAGAAATGAAACAAGAGCAACAAAAACATTGGATAAATACTTGCCTAGCATCATTGTTGAAGAAAATCAGGCAATTGCAAATTGGCAGTCCTACATTTTCAAATTCTCAATGCCATATGCTAAAGGAAAAATAGAAAGAAATGATTTCACAATGAAGTGTTTATGTGAAAGGATTCATGTAAAGATATCAATTTCGAATCTTGACACACATTCCATTTCTATAAAATTTATCCCTTTCGAAACCTTTTCAAATACCATTTATTTATTACATTGTTGCATTAGCCATTATTGTTTTTGCATCATGACAATAGATTTTGAAATAGCCACCTTTCACATTACAAATATATTGGTTTTTCCAAGTTGGAAATCTCTTCCCACGAAAATATGAAAGAAACAATGATTGATAAATTTGAACCATGGAATTCTACTGAAACTTCAAGGAATTTAGCTAAAGACAACATTTCAAAGATCCTCAAAATAGAAATAAAGTTGATTCGAATAAGGAAGAATATCGAATAAATAATATAGGAAACAAATACTTTTCCTACTAAAAAGGCACTTGATTTATCTCATTCTTCTAAGCATGCCGTTGTCATAAACAAAATGTCAACAAACCTTGTTTGTCTAAACCAAGAAATAAAAAAATTAAATTAATTTTCATGTCGAGGGAAAAGAGATGATATTGTCGTAAGAAAAGGACCCAAAAATCTTTATCTTTGGAATCAAACCATAAGAAAAAAAAGGTCAACCCTGCATCAATATAAAAAGGATCATGTGAGAGAAAATCGTGCAACTGAAAAATATCTAAAGTCAAATTGAGATACTCCATTTCATGAATGTGCACTTTACGGATGCTTGCATTTAAAAAAAGACATGTGCAATATTGACCTTGCCAATTTGACAAGTCTATCATGGTGAAAAAATCATATACATGATACAATGGATAAAATCTATCAGCAAATATGTAGATACTAAATATAATTTATAATGGAAAGATACCTTTGTTTGCAAGCCCATTGCAAATTTAAAGAAATCAAAAACATGATTTGGTTTCATCTTTGACATCTTTAGAAGAAAGATTGGCTGGAAAAAGAATGGAATTTTCACAAATAAGACATCTTAGTTACAAAAAAACCAATATTGTTATTATCAGAACAATCATAAACGTTCCATTGAATTTGAACATAGTGTAATTACAATTGCCAAGAAGTCTATCTAATACCATGCCAGTTTTTTTAATGATAAAAGGTAAAATGGAATATAAGAATGCATACTTGTATGGTAACATTCGACGAAAACATGGTATGGGTTCTTTAAAAGACTTGTGTCAAACATCATTGTACATTTATCTAAAGGAATTTTCATCAACAATGAGTGGGAAGAAATCTCTGAGTTGTACAAACAAACACAACAAAATGAATTTGAGGTACCAGAGGTGGTGTTTGAAACCTTGGTGCATGTCTATGGATAAGAACAACTTATTGATGATATTCCAAACCAGATCATACAAATCACACCTTCTAAAGGATTCAATCCATTGGGTATTTTCAAAGACAAATTCCCTAAACAGTTGAACTTACCCAATTTGTTTTATGATTGTACTTGGCCATGTGATGTAATAAATTATTTTTCTTCTCAACAAATAGATGAATGGGAACTACTACATGCATTTGAATATTTCTCCACACACATAACAAACATTTTTCTGAGTCAATATGAAATTAATCAAACAAGTTTTGAATTCCACATGGATTTCTATTGGCAAAGGAAATTTAAAAGGAAACAAATCAACTGTTAAAGATGTCAAATATGAAAAGAATCTTGAAAACATATTGAAAATAATAATTGCATATTGATCACTCCAAAGAATTCATACATCTTCTGACTACTTTGGGAACATATGGAGAAATGTGTTTCCAATGATTAGACAAATTTTAATACCTACTTTATTTATTACTTTCAACACTACAAAACCTCTGTCGACACCATTGCTTGATGCATTGCAGAACAAAATAAATGTTGTTGAGAACAGTCATGTCAATGCTCACTCTAATTAGAACATCGATTCGGAAATAAGAAAGCATCATGTTATTTGTAGTCTATACTATAGGCATATAATATGGACAATGCCCACATTAGTTTCAAAGAAAAATGAGACATTCGAAGAGCTGCAATATTTTTTTGTTATTACTGAATTCTAGGGAAAATGAAATGCACATGATCATGCATTGCTTTGGATATGAAACGATCCTATGTATGGGAAAATATAGAACAATAAGATAACATTATTTTTTGACAAATACATATATTACGACTAAATACTTCTTTCTTAAGCCCATATCAAAATATAGACACATCACCACATAAGAACTTGTAAAAAAATGCAATTATTCTTGTAGATTCAATTTTCCATTTCCTCCAATTGATAAAACTACTATTTTGGATCCACTTGACAAGAAAATAAGAATAAACCAAAAAAAAGAAAGAAAAAGAACTCTGATACTTTGTTTTCTAGAGACATTTTCTTTGACAAGTTTTTGCATGATCTGCAATTATCCAAAGAATATTAATGTATTTTGTTTCTTTCATGTTTGTTAAGGCTTTTTTTTATGGCTGAAAAGAAATCCATGTGACATTTGGATCAATGCATTTGCAAAACAATTGCCATAATTCTTGCATGGTAACATAGATGCAAAGTTCTTTTTGAATTCCTATGTTGCAGCAAAATTTTGTAGCTCCTATATGGTGAATATGGACCAGACACTGACAAATGATTTAAAAAAATAGAGCATACTATTATTCCAAAAAGGTTGCCAAAATGGAGGCAATACATAGGATTGGAGATGCATTGCTTGATATTCAACAAATGTTAGATCAGCAAGCTGTCCGCATTGTTCTTTATTTTCCTTTTTACTCTTCCTCTAAAAAATAGTGTTTATTAACACCGATCATTTTGAAAAAAAACATTTTTTTCTTTCTGAAAAGGCCTCTAGTTTTGTAACATTAAGTGCATAATTCTGAATACATTGTATTGCCTACAATCATATACAATTATATTGCTCGACCCTTTGAACTAGAACACATCTGTTTAGTAGAATTTACATCATGCTATTCTCATTCACAATCAAAACTTAAGAAAAGGAAACATGCATGTATTATATGATGCATATGATACAATCAACAAAAGGATCCTAGATATTATTATAGAGGAAAATTGATGCTAATTGACCCTTATAGAGAGAATGACAATTTTCTAAGTTTTTTTTGCAAAATATACGAAGAGGGATATTCAAAACAAACTATTAGTGGACAATATTGAGAACAAATTTTCACCAGGAATGCAAACATGGGGCAACATTGATATTCCAAATCAGTACATTGCATCTAGAAATGAAATTGTCTTTAATTTTTAAAATACAACTGATCATGATTCACATTAGTTTTCAATAGATAAATATGGCATAGTCGAACATGGTCCGCATAACAGATTTCGCCTGGAAAACGATTCAACAAATGTCAAACACAACATTGAAATGATTCCACATATGTATCTATTAGAAAAAAAACATAATATGAATGGAGAGAAAATATTCAATTAATAACAACAATGTGTAACAAATTAAATCATCATGTGGAAGAAAAACAATACATCAACACCCTTTTACTTATTTCTTATTGGAGATGCACGAAAAAGAAAAACATTTATAGCAAAAACAATCTTCTATGATCTGCTACATGACTATAACAAACACCTTGATTTAAATCCACTAAATAAAAAAGGAATTATAGTTGTAGAAATTGGCAAGGTGTAACAAATACAAAATACAATTTTAATTAGACTATTAGGTTACTAGTGAAAGGGTGTAACCCTTCACTATCTTGGCTCTGTTTGTGCCAGAAATTGTTTCTAAGGCCAGAGAAACAAGCTAACACACACTCAAATATAAAACTCAATGAAATCAAGGTTTAGGGTTTCTACAATGTGTTTTGGTTATGAAATTTGAGAACAGTCAGGGAATACATTCATAAGTAAAGCAACTACTAAATCATAAGCAATAGACAATGAAGATGCATGATATATATAACAAGATCCAATCAGAAACAGCATTGAGGTTCATACATAAATAACAGACATTACCAGCAAACACACATTAACCAGCAATGAATCTGTCAATTTAAGCAACTAGACAAGAAGAAAAATGAAGCCAATAGAAACAACTGAAGGATAAAAGTCATGTATATCTCATAGTTTCATCAACCACTGCATACAAGAGCTATGTACCTTACTCATAAACAAGTCTAAAAACCAACTGAGCTTGAAGACCTCCTAAAAGCTCCCAAAATTCGAACCCCCAAAATGTCTTTCTAACTCCTCTAAATAGTAATCTTCTACAAAATCAGTTAGCTCACTAATCCTAACTGTCTCCATCGACTTACTAAGGTAAATTAAAAACTACATTTTTACAAAATTACAAAATTGCTAAAAATAGCAAATCATTAACAAAAACTATTTATCAAACAGATACATTAATTAAAGCATAACTGATTCAAATCTCCTTCGCTGCTTCAGCAAGTAGTGCTATACCATCTAGGTTTTGAGACCTCCTCTTTGCTCTTTTATGTTTCTTTTCCATATCAACTATCTTTTTTTGAAGGTCTTCATTCTCCTGCTGTAAACTTTCAACTATCTTCTCTAGCTTTGTAGAATACCTGTCAGTAGCTTTCTTCCTTTTTAGCACCTCTTTAGACACTTCTGATAGCTCTAGGAAATGATGATGGACATCTTGAAACTCCTCTATAAGCCCCCTGTTGACTTTAAATAAACTATCATTAGTCTCTTGTAATTGTTTTACCTGTTGCTTGTATTTCTGAACACTTTCCTGCAAGCTTTCTTCATCAAAACTAGGGTTCTCCAGTACATCTGCATCCTGCATTAAAAAATATGAGAAATCAATAGGAATAATAGGCTCTTTTATAATTCCTGCTTGCCTAAGTATAGCTTCATCTTCTTCCTCCCACTCCTGATTTTCAAGAGGACATGATTTTGCCTTTTCTTCTTTCTGCTATTTTAAGAGTTTATCTTTTATCTCAAAAATTATTTCAGATAATTTAGAAGCAGGCTGACTTGTCTCTTTTGCAGACTGTGACAATCTTTTTAACACAGCAGGTTGAGGAGAAGAAGGTCTAACAACTGGTTTTCCTTTGTTTTTGCTATCTATCTTACCAACTTCTGTCTCTTCACTTGAAGTAGTATCAATTAAAATAGTCTCTTGTTTGGAATCCAATTTAGGATTAAGTATCTTCTTCATGTTCCATCTTAATTTATTGGTTGGCCTAGTTTTAGGCCTCCAATATGAAGTTACAACCTTCTTTTTCTTCTGATGAGGTTTAGCTGCTTTGATGTCTGAGGTGAGGAATTCTTCACAAGTTCCATGCCTGCCTTCTGGTTCATCAATGGTCTGTGACTGCTCTTCTTCTAGTAGATATCCCTCATCATCTGAGAGGATGGTGAGTGGACTTCTTGGTTTGGTTTGAACTTCATCCTCAGGTATAGTAGCTTTTTCTTCAACAACAGTTTTAGTTTCTTCAGAATCTTTTGCAGGTACTGTGGGTTGTAGCACCTGCTTTTGGTCTCCAAAGAGTGAATACTTGCCTTTACTGCTTGCTGAAAATACTTTAGATTTAATCTCTTCTTCCATCTTCTCAGCTATTTTCTCAGTTTTGACTTCAAGCTTAGGTTTATGACCTAGCTTCTTCATCATCACAGTTCCTTTATCAGTTTGCCTCTTTGACTGCTGTTCTTCCTTTTTGACATGAATACCAGACCAAAACAGAAAAAAGTCCCAAGTTCTTCCCTCATGCTGCAACACAGTATTGATGATTAGCTTGATCAATCCATGATGAAAAATTGACTTGGATGTGTGATCTTCATGCTGTTTTACCCTGTTGGACATTTTCTGCAGGCTCCTCAAAAACAAGAAATGCAGGTTCATTTTTGAGACTCCCACCATATGTTGAAGGAATCTAAAGTGATACTTGAATACATATCCATACCTACCCTCACAAGTCACATAACTATGCAGTATCCTGATTGGCTCAACCCACTCCTTCCTGAAATTCTGAATAGGAATACCTTTATTCCAGTAAGGAGTCACATCAGGTAACAGGTATCTCTGTGGTTCAAAATCAAAAGGTAATTTCTTGAACCAAGGCTCACCCTCATTATTAATCTCAGTGGCCTCTGCAATTAATTCTACAGTCAATTTGAATTTGAGAGCATCAAAGATGACCATATCATTTTTAAGACTTTGAGCAAATTTACAGGACACTTGTGCATTGTAGCCATCTATCTTCCTGAAGAAATTTAGCCAACCTGCCTGCTGGAACAACTCAGCACAGTCAGGGAGCTGCTCAATCCAGGTTAAGTCAGTGGGCTCAGCCCTATTGACTTTACCACTCTTTCCACTCTTGCCCATCCTTTTTTCCTTCAAAAACTAGAAGCTGTCTGGCTTTAGGGTTCAGAGGAGGATTTATAAACTGTTTTTCTATTTCTTCAAACTTCTTCACAATTTCCTGCACATTTCTGAATACACCTGTTTATTTTAAAAAGTAAAGTAAAACTTCTCAATAGCAGGACAATTTCACATCATCGAGGGCTTCC
This sequence comes from Pseudotsuga menziesii, assembly GCA_001517045.1. Taxonomy (NCBI): domain Eukaryota; kingdom Viridiplantae; phylum Streptophyta; class Pinopsida; order Pinales; family Pinaceae; genus Pseudotsuga; species Pseudotsuga menziesii. The sequence goes on from LPNX010897669.1 coordinate 641,404, forward strand.
ATATTTCTTTGCCCTAACAATACAAACTAGGTCTATGTATAGGTTAACTGCCAGCATGATTCATGAACATCTCTACACAATAAAGGTATTCTATGAATGAATTTTGTTGTCACTTTGAGATTGATTGCAGACTCTTCATCTAACACTTATCTCTTTCAGCTCATCAAATCCCTGCAACTTTCATCAGTTTCCAAAACAAAAAACTCCCACACATATCAATCTAGATGCTGCTGCAAATCGGTATTCGGTTTCCTCTGTATTGTTAAAGAAATTAGGTATTCTGCACATTATTCAATCAGCCAAGGGATTCTCGTCAAACCCTATGTATCAATGCCAACCTCATTCTTCAAAACTATTTACTTTGCATATGTGACAACAATTCACTGGCTTCTTAGTCTACTGAATACCACCTGTGTGAGGGGTGAATAAAACCAAAACATTATGCAATATGTGTACATGATGCTTCCTGTAGCATTAGTCTCAAAAATGGAGCTAGGTCTGCCAACAATTTTGATCAGTCAACTCATTAAACCCAATGTTTATCAGTATCAGAGCTTTTGGTGTGAATTTGAGGGCTTAAACATTAACAGCTTTCACCTCAGATTATTTCAAACTTCAAAGACTGGAAGCTTCAATCCTAGGGCTATTTTTCAATGCTTTGTTTCAACAAAAATCCTCCAAATTGACGCAAACAGCTATTTCTTTGGCTAAGATCTCATATAAAAGCATACTCCATCCTCTCCATCAATCAATTTTATAGAAAGAACTCCACCGGAAAAAACCCTAAATTTATGGACACTTCTTGGTAACCGAGAGATACCTTCTTTATGCTCTGCAATAGTTGATTTAAGTTTGATTCCAAGCTGTTAAATGCTTCTATTTGAGTGTATAGATGTCTTTCTATGATCACTTTGATTGGAGGTAACGAAATTACAAAGCCCTAGTTTCTCGTCAGTCTTCAATACCTTGCTTCTATTTTGCAGCGACAGAATCCATTTTTTAAGCGGTTAAGTTTACTCCACGAACCTTCTTTTCCTCTGACAGTGCATGTGAAAGGAAAATCATGCCACATTAGACCGATATTTACTGCTAACTGTCAAACCAACCCGCATTATGAGCAATGATGGCCATGATTTGTTTTACGACTTAAAACCACCTGGAATCATGTTAAAACTGAAGCTAACACGTATCAAACAGATCACCATATGAGATTAGTCACCCACAAATTGAAATCATGACAAGAATTTGCTTGAAAATCAGAAAATAAGAGAGCCGCGATATTCTTGTAGCGCTCCCTTTGTAATTTTCTGCTCCAGTGCTACAAGAATATCCTTGGTGCTATTTTTTCGCTCCTTTTCAGCTTTTTGATATTTTGTATAAGGTTTTAAAAGTTGCTTGAGTGTAGGTATGCTCCAAATATGCCTTATGAGTCCACCATTTGATAAAATAACTTTAAAAGACCCTTAATCAAAAACCAACCTATGGTTTAAAATTCAAAATTTCTAAAGCAATCTCAAAATTTCAAATAAACACTAGACAAAACTTTCCAAAAGGAGGGAAAAATCAAAATTAAAGTAAATGAAAGCTTTGAAAGAAAATATAAATCAAACCAAAATTGGAGAAGTCAAACCAAAATTGAAGAAAACATTTACTGACTTAACATCTGGCTCGAGCTGCGGGATGAAGTCCTCCCTGCGAGGTTTCAAGAACCTATAGACCAGTGCCTTCTGTCTTCTATCTACCTGTCTATAAACTTCCATTGGGCTATGGAGTGTTTATTCAACCTCACTCACACCGGTATGTACAATGATCAGTGAAAAAATGCCCTTATAAATTGTAAAAATGCTTGAGGAATCGTCCATTCACAGGGCTGGACAACTCCTCATCTTCCAGGGACTGCAAGATAAAAGTATTTTTTTCTAAAACTTTTGATATCAGAAAAGGACCAAACCAAAGATTGTCAAACTTACCATGTTTTCCCTTTTTCTCCTTCCTTGCATCCCATCTTAAAACCATCTCACCTTCTGTAAAAATATTTTCTTTAATATTTTTGTCAAACCTGTTTTTTACCTTGGCTCTGTACAACTGAGCTTCTTTGTCCACCTTCTCTCTATTTTGCTGCAACTCTATCATTTCAAAGATTCTCCTTTGCATATCATCCGGTTCCTCTTGAGAGTTCTGGAGGAATTTCATTACTGGAATCCCCAACTGAAGAGGGAACACTGCTTCTGTTCCATAAACCAACTGAAAAGGAGAAGTGCCAATAGCATGTTTCACTGTGATTCTATCTGCCCACAATGCATATTTCAGCATTGAATCCCAAGACCTTTTATTATGCTTCAGCAGTTTTTTGATGCTTTGAATGATATTCTTGTTAGATGATTCAGCCTGACCATTTCCCTGAGGATAATAGGGAGTTTAATGCTTCAGAATGATTCCATTTTTCTCATAGAAGGCCACCATTGCCTTGGATTTGAATGCCTTGGCATTGTCTGTTATTAATCTATGTGGAAAGCCAAACCTGCTCAAGATATTGTCTTCTATGAACTCCATAATCACCTTATCTGTAGAATTCCTTGTAGGAATGGCTTCCACCCATTTTGTGAAGAAATATGTAGTAGTAAAAATCCAATGATGCTGTCCTGAAGATGCTGAATTTATTTCTCCAATAAAATCCAGACCCCATTGCTGAAAAGGAGCATTGACTGCAATAGGCTTTAGAGGCAAGGATAATAATTTCTGTTTTCCTGCAAATTTATGACAGGGTATGCAGGCTCTTACTTGTTGGTACACATTTGAAAACAAGGTGGGCCAATAATATCCAGCTCTCAAAATTTTGTAACCTGTTGTTTTCCAATATTTATGCCCTCCACAGGCTCCTTCATGAGACTCTGAAATCACCTCTCCTATTTCAGATTGATCCAAGCACCTGAGTAAGATACCTCCTGGATCTTTCCAGAACAATTGATCCTCAACTAAATAGTACTTTGTGGCTTTAAGTTTCAAATATCTGCCAGCCTTCTTGTCTAAATGATCAGGACATTGCAGAAATAACAGAAAATGAACAATATCAGCATACCAAACTGAAGATGAATCAAAATCCATGATCTTTTCTTTCTCCTGCAGTGCTTGGTCTTCTTCAAGCACTAATTCTTCAGCCATGACATGCAGTCCTAAAGCTTGAAAATTTGAGTCAGCCAGCAGCCTGTCTAAACCTTGTCCTTTAACAAGCTTAGTGGGTCTGATCTCCACATCGTACTCCATAATCTTTGCAATCCATTTCCCTCTCTTTCCTTCACTGTAGAGCTATGTCAAAACATCCTTTACTGCAGCATTTGGAACAAATGAGACAACCTTTGAATGCAGGACATAAATTCTGAAAAATTTCAGAGCTTTCACCAGAGCATAAGCTTGCTTCTCCAGTATACTGTATTTCAGCTTAGAATCCCTGAGGGTTTTGCTGAAAAAGGCAATAGGCTGTTCCAAACCTTCCTTATTCTTCTGAAGTAAGATAGCTGCAATTGTATCTTCTGAAGCAAATGAAAAAGTAAGAAATTCTTTGGTAAAATCAGGACTTACCAACACAGGTGCTTCAGTCAAAGCTACCCTGATTTTTTCAAATGCAACCTTTGCTTCAACAGTCCACCTCACTTCTTGGTCTTTCTTCAACATGGCTGTGATCTGTTTAACAGTTTCAGCAAAATTGGGAATAAACCACCGCAGAAAATTTATCTTGCCAATGAATGACTGCACATCCTTTTTACTCCTAGGTAAACTGATCTTTAGTATTGCTTTTACTCTTTTAGGATCTATTCTGATGCCATCAGCAGACACCAGGTGACCAAGTAATCTTCCTTCTTGCACAACAAAATGTGACTTTTTGGGGTTCAGGGACAGACCAAATTTTCTGCATTTTTGAAAGGTTTGCCTCAAGTGTTTCAAGTGTTCATTATCAGATTTTGAGAATATAGTAATATCATCAAGATAGATAACCAGAAACTTATCTTTTTCCCCAACAAAGGCAATGTCCATTGCTCTCTGAAAGGTTGCTCCAGCATTCATCAAGCCAAAAGGCATCTTGTCATACATGAAGGTCCCCCAGGGGGTTGTAAAGGCTATCTTTTCCTTGTCATTAGGGTGCATGGCAATCTGATTATACCCTGAGAATCCATCCACCATAGATATCCTCTAAGATCCAACCACTTGCTGCAAAACTTGTTCAATCTTGGGGAGAGGATAGTTATCTTTTAATGATGACCTATTAAGATTCCTGAAATCAACACACAGTCTTATCTCCCCATTATTTTTCCTAACAGGTACAAGATTTGCAACCCAGGAAGAGTACCTGAGCGGTACTATTATCTTAGCATCCAATAGCTTCTTTACTTCCTTTTCAATCACAAGAAACAAAGCTGGATTAATCCTTCTCAGTTTCTGTCGGAAAGGCTTAACATTAGGCTTCAATGGGACCTTATGTTGAATGATTATTGTATCATAAGTTCTTAACTCTTCATAAGACCAGGCAAACACATCCACATGTTCTTTCAAGAGCTTGATATACCTGCTTTTTTGTTCAGCTGTCAGAGATTTAGAAATTTTTACCATTTTCAGATTTTCTGCAGTACCAATATTGCAGTCTTCTACATTGTCTTCTGAAGATTGGACTACTGTTTTAGAAGGTGTATCATCTTTGGTAAAAATTCTTTCTAAAGGAACTAAACCTTTAGGGATAAATTTACTCTTCAACTCAATGATCTTATGAACTGCAATCTCACCTTCAGGAAACTCATTTTCAGCAAATACATTTTCAGCAGACTTATTATCCTATCCTTCTTCCTCCTCCTCATCCTGATCAATTTGGGCATTAGTAAACTCATCTGTAAGATCAAGAAATTTTTGATTTCAATGTCATATTCAAATACCCTCCAGTGTTTCACATTGTCAGGTACGGAAGGTCTATATCTCACCTCAATAGGATACCTCAATTGAGTAGTTTTAGGAATTCTGAAATGTGTAGCAGCCAGAGCTAAAGAATCTACAGTTTCATTATGATTCCTTGGAATATGAGTGATGTTAAATGCTATAAAATAATTATCCAACATATCCCATACCTCATTTTGGTATACTTTCAGCAAACCCTGCTTTACTTGATAGTTGTTCTTCACTTGTTGAACAACCAACTCGGAGTCACCATATGCAGAAACTTGTTGAATGCCTAAGTCTTTAGCATCTTTCAGTCCCAATAGCAGATCTTCATACTCAGCAGTATTGTTAGTGGTAACAAACTCTAGCTTATACATGAGTTTCACTATCTCACCTCCGGAAGAAATGAGTAAGACTCCAGCTCCAGCACCCTCTTTACATGAGGATCCATCAAAATACAATTCCCATAGCTGATCTTCTTCTTCTCTGCAATGTCTCACTGGTTTTTCTTTTTCAACTTGCAAGAGGCCAACAGAATTATCTTCATCACTGAAATTCAACATGCAGGTCCCTAGATCTTTGTCAACAGCATATAGGGGATGATTAGTGGGGTTTTTGTCATCTGTGACTATGTAAGCAAACTGTAGCTCTCTGTATAGTCTTCTAGTTTCTCCACCAAACACCGGAATGGTAGCATAAGAGAGGTCCATCTGTAAGGTTCCTCCAACCTTCTTAGCCCATGACCTAGACAGAAGTAGACCAAACTTCGAGGCAATATCAGCCACCACAACATCCATTATTACACTTTTCATACGAAACTGAGCAAGACTAACTACCATATCCTTTATTACTCCCAGACACTTAACTGCTCGGGAGTCAAACGCATATAGGTCATGGTAGGGCTTGGTAATACTCAGACCTAAGGCTTCCATAACAGCTTTGGGCATCAAATTGTGAGAGGCTCCTGAGTCTAATAGACAATTGTGAATCATTTGGTCATGGACAGTCAAGGTGACATAAAAAGGAGGTGAAGCACTAGCCTCATTTTCAGTTTTTCAGCTAGGGCTGATCCAATGAATATTTTTGGACTTTCTTCTTGCAAATTAACAGTGTCTGAAACAGGCTAATTATTGGCTGAATTCATCACTTTTAGGACTGTCTGTTTATATAAGGGATTCTTTATTAATTCAGTCAAAGGAACAGGAATTTTCAGCTTCCCTAGTTCATTCTCCAAACTAAAACTTTGAGCAGATTTATTTACCTCTTCAATTTCAGCATTCTTCTTAGATTTTTCTGCAGATTGCTTCTTCTGTATGACAGGATCAGGTACTTGTTTAGCAGGAAAAAGTGCAGCAGGAACAGGTACAGTAGGAACAGGTGCAGCTGGAACTGGTGCTTTCTTCTTTGGAATTTGGACCACTTGCTTTGGACCTGATCTGAGATTGATAGTCTTTTTATGTTCATTCTATTGAGCAGTAGCATTTACAGCAGTTTTCTCAAATTCCAAATCATCTTCAACTTCATACATGTCAGCATCATAATACTCAGCATTCAAAAAATCTTCTTCAGTAACAAAACCTGTAGACAAACCATCTCCAAAGTGATTCATATCCCGATCAGTCTCAGTCTCTTCAAAGAGCAGCTGTCCATCAACTTCTTCTTCATCAGCTACATTATTTTGAAAAGGTGGAGGTACTCTCTGCTCCTTATTCTCTCTCCTTTCTCACTGGATGTCATTATTTTTGTGCTCTCTTGGTATAAATCTAGGAGCAAACTGCCTCCTGAACTGATTCTGGTTATTTGGATTCCTTTCAGCTTCTGGAGCAGGTTTGGCAGAATTATTTTCAAGCTCTAACTTATTCAGTTTGGCAGTAAGAATCTTGACTAGCTTAGCCATCTCATCTATCTTGGTTTCAGCAGACTGAGGTGTAGTACTTGTTGAAACGGCCTCCTTGTTTCCCTTCCTTTCATACAGCTGTTGAGGTGTTTCTTTCTTAAGTCTGTTTGAAGCCAACAAATTGGACTCAACCTCCAATGCTGAATCTTGCATGTTCAACAAGGTGATAGGTCTTCTTTCCCTCAACAATAGAGAAAATTCATGGTCAAATGCATTGGCATAGGTAAGCTTAGCTGATGTTTCAGTAGGTTTAATTTCTGCTGGAATCCTACTATACATTTTGTTAAACCTTTTGGAGAAATCAGCCACAGTCTCATCTTTCTTTCTTCTGAGAGCTCCAAATTCAGTTATATAGTAAGTGTGATCCTTTGTGTCTCCCCATTGCCTCAGGAAAAGATCTTGGAGTTCTTCAATTATTGTGATTGAGTTGGCAGGAAAGTCTCTGAACCACTTTCTTACATCCCCATCAAGACTCTGAACAAATACTCTCATCCATACATCTTTGATCTCAATGTTCTGATTGTCTGCATAACTCAGGAAAGCCTCCCAATGTTCTTCAGCAGTGGTCTCTCCCTAGCCATTGAACCTAGGCATATATTTCTGGTAATCACCTCCAGGCAAAGAATGCAAAGGCTGGGGTAAGACTAATGGTGCATACCTTGCTGCAACCATCCAGTCCATCATATCCATGGGTGGGTTTTAAGCTACCATTTTGGACTGTGGTTTCAAAGATGAGGAAGTTTGACTAGAACTTGCTAGGAAAGGGCTCTTTCCTACTTTCAGCTGGAAAAGGGGTATTTTACCAGGAGAAGCAGTCTTGGATTTCAAAAAGGTTTCAGGATTGGAAAAAACTTGAAAAGTACTCTCACGAATGGTAGGTTTTATCCAAGGAAAGATTTCAGCTGAATGTAATGAAACACCCAACTGTTCAGGATCACACAAGGCTGGTAAAGATTGGGACCTTCTGAGTTTTCTTGCTGTTTTTAAGATCTGTTCAGGGTCTGAAACCCCTGAATTTAACGGTGAAATCGGTATGCTCCGGGTTCCCACTCCTCTAGAAGCCAGTGTGTCAAAATTTGGTGAAAATAGCCTTCAAAGATACTGGTTCAAGTCCACCTCTCAAACCAGGAAAACTGATAAGTATCCCAGGGAAGATATGCTTCAGCTTCATCCCCGGCAGCGGCGCCAAAGATGTTTGTGCCAGAAATTGTTTCTAAGGCCAGAGAAACAAGCTAACACACACTCAAATATAAAACTCAATGAAATCAAGGTTTAGGGTTTCTGCAATGTGTTTTTGGTTATGAAATTTGAGAACAGTCAGGGAATACATTCATAAGTAAAGAAACTACTAAATCATAAGCAATAGACAATGAAGATGCATGATATATATAACAAGATCCAATCAGAAACAGGATTGAGGTTCATACATAAATAACAGGCATTACCAGCAAACACACATTAACCAGCAATGAATCTGCCAATTTAAGCAACTAGACAAGAAGAAAAATGAAGCTAATACAAACAAATGAAGGATAAAAGTCATGTATATCTCATAGTTTCATCAACCACTGCATACAAGAGCTATGTACCTTACTCATAAACAAGTCTGAAAACCAACTGAGCTTGAAGACCTCCTGAAAGCTCCCAAAAATCAAACCCTCAAAATGTCTTTCTAACTCCTCTAAATAGTAATCTTCTACAAAATCAGTTAGGTCACTAATCCTAACTGTCTCCATCGACTTACTAAGGTAAAGTAAAAAGTACATTTTTACAAAATTACAAAATTGCTAAAAATAGCAAATCATTAACAAAAACTGTTTATCAAACAGATACATTAATTAAAGCATAACTGATTCAAAGCTCCTTCGCTGCTTCAGCAAGTAGTGCTATACCATCTAGGTTTTGAGACCTCCTCTTTGCTCTTTTATGTTTCTTTTCCATATCAACTATCTTTTTCTAAAGGTCTTCATTCTCCTGCTGTAAACTTTCAACTGTCTTCTCTAGCTTTGTAGAATACCTGTCAGTAGCTTTCTTCCTTTTTAGCACCTCTTTAGACACTTCTGATAGCTCTAGGAAATGATGATGGACATCTTGCCACTCCTCTATAAGCCCCCTGTTGACTTTAAATAAACTATCATTAGTCTCTTGTAATTGTTTTACCTGTTGCTTGTATTTCTGAACACTTTCCTGCAAGCTTTCTTCATCAAAACTAGGGTTCTCCAGTACATCTGCATCCTGCATTAAAAAATATGAGAAATCAATAGGAATAATAGGCTCTTTTATAATTCCTGCTTTCCTGAGTATAGCTTCATCTTCTTCCTTCCACTCCTAATTTTCAAGAGGACATGATTTTGCCTTTTCTTCTTCCTGCTGTTTTAAGAGTTTATCTTTTATCTCAGAAATTATTTCAGATAATTTAGAAGCAGGCTGACTTGTCTCTTTTGCAGACTGTGACAATCTTTTTAACACAGCAGGTTGAGGAGAAGAAGGTCTAACAACTGGTTTTCCTTTGTTTTTGCTGTCTATCTTACCAACTTCTGTCTCTTCACTTGAAGTAGTATCAATTAAAATAGTCTCTTGTTTGGAATCCAATTTAGGATTAAGTATCTTCTTCATGTTCCATCTTAATTTATTGGTTGGCCTAGTTTTAGGCCTCCGATATGAAGTTACAGCCTTCTTTTTCTTCTTATGAGGTTTAGCTGCTTTGATGTATGAGGTGAGGAATTCTTCACAAGTTCCATGCCTGCCTTCTGGTTCATTAATGAGCTGTGACTGCTCTTCTTCTAGTAGATATCCCTCATCATCTGAGAGGATGGTGAGTGGACTTCTTGGTTTGGTTTGAACTTCATCCTCAGGTATAGCAGCTTTTTCTTCAACAACAGTTTTAGTTTCTTCAGAATCTTCTGCAGGTACTGTGGGTTGTAGCAGCTGCTTTTGGTCTCCAAAGAGTGAATACTTGCCTTTACTGCTTACTGAAAATACTTTAGATTTAATCTCTTCTTCCATATGCTCAGCTATTTTCTCAGTTTTGACCTCAAGCTTAGGTTTATGAACTAGCTTCTTCATCATCACAGTTCCTTTATCAGTTTGCCTCTTTGGCTACTGTTCTTCCTTTTTGACATGAATACTAGACCAAAACAGAAAAAAGTCCCAAGTTCTTCCCTCATGCTGCAACACAGTACTGATGATTAGCTTGATCAATCCATGATGAAAAATTGACTGGGATGTGTGATCTTCATGTTGTTTTACCCTGCTGTACATTTTCTGCAGGCTCTTCAAAAAGAAGAAAGGTAGGTTCATTTTTGAGACTCCCATCATATGTTGAAGGAATATAAAGTGATACTTGAATACATATCCATACCTACCCTCACAAGTCACATAACTCTGCAGTATCCTGATTGGCTCAACCCACTCCTTCCTGAAATTCTGAATAGGAATACCTTTATTCCAGTCAGGAGTCACATTAGGTAACAGGTATCTCTGTGGTTCAAAATCAAAAGGTAATTTCTTGAACCAAGGCTCACCCTCATTATTAATCTCAGTGGCCTCTGCAATTAATTCTACAGTCAATTTGAATTTGAGAGCATCAAAGATGACCATATCATTTTTAAGACTTTGAGCAAATTTACAGGACACTTGTGCATTGTAGCCATCTATCTTCCTGAAGAAATTTAGCCAACCTACCTGTTGGAACAACTCAGCATAGTCAGGGAGCTGCTCAATCCAGGTTAAGTCATTGGGCTCAGCCCTATTGACTTTACCACTCTTTCCACTCTTGCCCATCCTTTTTTCCTTCAAAAACTAGAAGGTGTCTGGCTTTAGGGTTCAAAGGAGGCTTTATAAATTGTTTTTCTATTTCTTCAAACTTCTTCACAATTTCCTGCACATTTCATAACAGACCTATTTATATTAAAAAGTAAAGTAAAACTTCTCAACAGGAGGACAATTTCACATCATCGAGGGCTTCCATATTGCTTTTCCATAACAATACAAACTAGGTCTGTGTATAGGTTAACTGTCAGCATGATTCATGAACATCTCTGCACAATAAAGGTATTTTATGAATGAATTCTGTTGTCACTTTGAGATTGATTGCAGACTGTTCATCTAACACTTATCTCTTTCAGCTCATCAAATCCCTGCAAGTTTCATCAGTTTCCAAAACAAAAAACCCCCATACATATCAATCTAGATGCTGCTGCAAATTGTTATTCGGTTTCCTCTATATTGTTAAAGAAATTAGGTATTCTACACATTATTCAATCAGCCAAGGGATTCTCTTCGAACCCTGTGTATCAATGCCAACCTCATTCTTCAAAACTATTGACTTTGCATATGTGACAACAATTCACTGGCTTCTTAGTCTACTAAAGACCACCTGTGTGAGGGGTGAATAAAACCAAAACATTCTGCAATATGTGTACATGATGCTTCCTATAGCATTAGTCTAAAAAATGGAGCTAGGTCTGCCAACAATCTTGATCAGTCAACTCATTAAACCCAATGTTTATTAGTATCAGAGCTTTTGGTGTGAATTTGAGGGCTTAAACATTAACATCTTTCACCTCAGATTATTTCAAACTTCAAAGACTGGAAGCTTCAATCCTAGGGCTATTTTTCAATGCTCTGTTTCAACAAAAATCCTCCAAAATGACTCAAACAATTATTTCTTTGGCTAAGATCTCATATAAAAGCATACTCCATCCTCTCCATCAATCAATTTTATAGAAAGAACTCCACCGGAAAAAAACCCTAAATTTATGGACACTTCTTGGTAACCGAGAGATACTTGCTTTATGCTCTGCAATAGTTGATTTAAGTTCAATTCTGAGCTATTAAATGCTTCTATTTGAGTGTACATATGTCTTTCTATGATCACTTTGATTGGAGGTAACGAAATTGCAAATCCCTAGTTTCTCGTCAGTATTCAATACCTTGCTTCTATTTTGCAGCGACAGAATCCATTTTTTAAGCGGTTAAGTTTACTCCACGAACCTTCTTTTCCTCTGACAGTGAATGTGAAAGGCAAATCATGCCACATTAGACCGATATTTACTGCTAACTGTCAAACCAACCCGCATTATGAGCAATGATGGCCATGATTTGTTTTACGACTTAAAACCACCTGGAATCATGTTAAAACTGAAGCTAACACGTATCAAACAGATCACCATATGATATTAGTCACCCACAAATTGAAATCATGACAAGAATTTTCTTGAAAATCAGAAAATAAGAGAGCTGCGATATTCTTGTAGCGTGCCCTTTGTAATTTTCTGCTCCAGCGCTACAAGAATATCCTTGGTGCTATTTTTTCGCTCCTTTTCATCTTTTTGATATTTTGTATAAGGTTTTAAAAGTTGCTTGAGTGTAGGTATGCTCAAAATATGCCTTATGAGTCCACCATTTGATAAAATAACTTTAAAAAACCCTTAATCAAAAACCAACCTATGGTTTAAAATTCAAAATTTCTAAAGCAATCTCAAAATTTCAAATAAACACTAGACAAAACTTCCCAAAAGGAGGGAAAAATCAAAATTAAAGTAAATGAAAGCTTTGAAAGAAAATATAAATCAAACCAAAATTGGAGAAGTCAAACCAAAATTGAAGAAAACATTTACTGACTTAACAGGCTCAAGCCGTATAAAAGTAGAGCTTATTGTACATTTCATCCATCATCCAATATATTATTATTATTCATATTCATTATTAAAATGATAGTCGGATTCGACTGATGGACAACCGGATTCAGTTGCTCCATTTGGTATCATAGCTCAGATTTGGCTCCTTCGACCTGAGCTCGGATTCGGCTCATCCAACACTCAGCTTGGACTTGGATAATCATTTCCTTTCCTCATTTTATTTACAATACTTACTCCTCCATTCCCTCACCTTCACGCTCCTCTTGTTGTTCATCATTCTCTCTTCCACTCCTCACATTGCTCTCCTCCCACCTACACGTCGATCCTCCTCCTCACCTATGCACTCCCTACCTCTCCCTACCTCCATGCAGCCCCCCCCCTCCTAATTTCCACGGTCACCAGGCTATAATCAACCCCATCCCAATATTTATTCCACACACCATTCACTCTACCCCCTCCTGCACAGCTGTTGCTACCTCTCCACACCCTCTCGTGTCCATCCACTGTGGTTTTCCCATGCCTACCACCTCCCATCTCCCACCTCCCAATCACCCATCCTCTCAGCTATCTCACTGCATGACCCTTCCACTCCGACTCCATCTCCTACCCGGGCCCAGCTTCATCTTATACCCATGAGCCCAACTCCATATCCTACCCACACTTAGATCCATCTCCTACCCGCGCGCCGAGCTCCATCTCCTATCCACCTCTGCACTTCCTCGTTCCCAACGTGCATCCTTCACTCCTCCAACACCTCCCACTTGTTCTATGATCTCTATTCTTCTCCCTACAACTCTTCACACAGCCGCCATCCATCTCCCTTCTGCGCTCCATCCCTTGTAGGATGCTCCATCCGTGCTACCTCCACACGCCATCGCTCCCATCCACCTCCACGACCTGCAACAAGAAAACACAAAACCAAGTTTAAAATAATATTATATAATAATAAAATTATTATTACAATATTTATATTTTATAAACTATATAAAAATTAAATATTATATAATAATAATACTATTATTACAATATTTATTTAAAAAAAATATATACAAATTATTGTACAGTTTATAAAAAAAATATAATAATAATAATATTAATTAATTAATATATTATTATTATTCAAATTTCACCTCGAAAGCCAAAAATAGCATTGAAATACACACCTCTACATACAATGTCCAAGACCATGGCGTAACTGAAAGATAAAATCGAAAAAGTGGAGAAGGACATTAGGTCCCTTGTCGCTGACCTAAAAGGCTTGAAGGAAAAGATGCAAAATAACAATACATTACTCAAAGACGAGCTTGTTTTGGTACTAGAAAGAAGGATCGACGACAAACTTGACATCTTGAATGAAAAAGAAAATGACTTGGATGACAAAACGAGCACCACGACGCAAAACATAAACACATTAACACAGAACCATAATACATTAATCGAGATGTTACAAAGGCTCATACCCAGTTCAGGCCAAGTCAGTAGTCCAGACATGGAAGATAACTCATTTCATGTTGCCACCTAGGAAACACTCGAAAAGAATCAAGAATAATTGCAAAAAGAAATAAAGATTAACAATGTGACGCTTAAGAAAGAGATAGAAACACAAGTACTACCAAATATGGAGGCACGATTAAACAACAGAATAGATGCTATAAGTAAAATAATAGAGGATAAAAAAGCTAAAAATCACTGCCAACACTGAAGCAATTCAGATATGTCACTTTCATTGTCCAGTAGTTCCAAGCCACCATCAAACCATAAGGAAAAAGGAAATCAATGTTGTCTTTACAAAGTGTACCTAGCTAAGGAAAAAATAGAGTTGTCGAAATACTATGGGAGTGAAGGCCAATGGTTGCTTTGTTAAACAAACCAGAAGAATACTTCGACATTTACAACATTCAATCTAACGAGGAGAAGGTGAAATATGCGCCAATTCATATGGAAGGGTGTGCCTATAATTGGTACTTATGGTGGAAGAGAGATAATTTTACCTACACCTGGAACTTGTTCAAAAATGATTTTTTTAATAGGTTTCAAGGAATTAAAGAAGATGAATTTTTCAATAAACTTACCAGACTACAACAAGTCAGAAACGTTGAGGAATTCACTCATCAATGGGAATCCTTATCAACATGAGTAGTTGGGTTGTCTGACAAGCAAAGACTCGAAACCTTTTTAGGGGGTATTAAACCATACCTCCAAAAAGAGTTAAAGTTACATGACATACCTAACGTAGAAGTAGCAATACATAAAGCAAATGCCACAGAACGCAAATTGGAAGGAATACAAACAAAATAAGATAGCCATTATCGACAAGAAAAAGAGACACAATGTAGGTACTATGTAGATACTTGGTCTCTCAGCCATCAATGCCACCAACCTCAATCATACACCTATGAAATTTAAAATAGATCAAATTCATCTAATGGTTACTGTGATAATAAAAAGAAAAAGAAGAAAAACATATGTTGTCGATGTAGTGATGACTTGACCCCAGGCCATAAATGTAGGAACAATCAGACAATACAGTGCAGAATCACCAATGGAGAGGAAGTGCAAGTCTCCACACCAGAAATCTCATCCGATTCTAATATTGACACCGATTTAGAATGAAGGATGACATTAAGGAATACTCGAGCTTTGAGTACAAATATCCATTAAATGGAGTGGCAATGTAACAAATATAAAATACAATATTAATTAGACTATTAGGTTACTAGTGCAAGGGTGTAACCCTTCACTATGTTGGCTCAAGATGTATAAAAGGAGATCTTATTGTACATTTTATCCATCATCCAATATATTATTATTATTCATATTCATTATTGAAATGATAGTCGGATTCGACTAACGGACAATCGGATTCGGTTTCTCCAAAAGGAAACTTACATTGTAGGTGGAATTGTACAATCCAGTTAGCCTTCCACTTTCCACTTTAATCATTTGAAATTCTCCCGCCTAAGTCAAATACATTAGATACATTGGAAAAATAACATGAACAATTAAATCTTTTTCTGATAGATGAAGTATCTTTGGTTCGTTCACAAATGTTGCACAAGATTGATAAACGGCTACGCGAAATAATGCATACACTGACATTTCCCTTTGGAAATATTGACATTTTATTCTGCATGATCTCTTCTAGGCCCAGCCAATTCAAGATTCTTGGATATTTGAGCAACCGAAATTGCATTCAAAGATAGTTCCAACAACTCTTTAGGAGAAAAATGCCAAATGATTTGAACGAAGCAAATTGTGTGGCAAAATGACCATGTGTTCATATCAATATTGAACATGATGAGAACATCCAATGAAACAAGTGAGGATATAGGTTACTTACACAAATAATGTTATAGACCTGTACTGAATGATGCAAAATTGTGGAAATTGAACCCAGGTGTTAGAACAATTACACTCACAACAATTTCCAATTACACATGCAAATTACACACCAAGGAGACTGAATATGGAGCAGAACACTAATCTATATTGAATAAGTGTACAATAGCCAACACTATGAAGTCATAGACTGCCACAATAAATAATTACATGAGAGATTTGAATGCATAAGGATTCCATTCGAATTTGGTCAAAAGCAGGCTTACTAAATCTAAGCAAATCCCCCATAGGTGCTTAAAGCAGTTTCCAAAACTGTCTAGGAGTTCACGAATTAACAAAATCAATTAGGCAAGCTAATAGGTGATGGAAATAAAAATCATACATGCTTTTATTATGAGAAAAGAGTGGAGGATGATGAGGACAAAAAACATGTTAACTTCACCTAGTCAAACTTTCCTAATTGCCTTAAAACTCAGAAAAAGCAGGCAATAAAGCAGAAAAAGTAGACATGCGCTAGGAAGGCCAGTACTAAAGAATATTTGATTCCAAGTGGTTTCCCAAGCAGTCCATGACTCAAATTGAGCAATTTTGACCACTTTGGATGTGTGTACGACAACTTGCATAAGGTGGAATATGGAAACTAGGCAAATAAGACAAAAATTGGATTAACTAATGTCTAAGGTAGCTAACTATGGGTTGATTATTCTAACACCCTGCCTTAAGCCTGACTTATGAGTAAAATATTAGAAAATTATAGGGCCTAGCAACAAGGCTTAGTCACCCTTTACATACTGCATGTCCATTTAACCAAGGAAAGAGGCAAAAACCCAGTGGGAAAAATCCTCCCTTAAACATGGATAGTAAAACAAAATTTGAAAATATTGTCATCACTCATGCTTCACAGCATGATCAGAAATCCCCAGCAGTCATTTGAGATTTCTGAATGTCTTCTCACAAAAAACTTTGGTGAAGATATCTGCTACTCGTTCTGAAGATGAACAGAAGAGTAGGTGAATGGTGCCATCATGCACAAGCTGTCTAATGTAGTGCATATGGATCTCAATGTGTTTGGTTCTCTATCTCTGAACTAGATCATTGCAGATTCGAATGGTACTCTGATTATCACAATAGATAGTAGTTGAGTATTCTGATTCGAAGCCACACTCACCAAGTAACCCCTGCAACCATAAACATTGAGTTGTTGCATTTACAACTCCTCAATACTCTGCTTCTGTAGATGAGAGTGCAATGACACTCTATTTCTTTCTTGACCAGCTGATTGGCTCTTCAGCAAGCATGAACACATATACTGATGTTGACTTTCGATCTGTGTTTTCACCTACACAATCACTGTCAGTAAACCCAATCAAATCAAGATCAGATTTAGCTTTGTAGAAGATCCCATGAGTCCTTGTTCCGTGAACAAAGTTAAGGATCCTTTTGGATGCTCTCCAATGGATATCATGGGGCTGATCCATGTATATTGAAGCCACACTTACTCCATAAGAAATATCAGGTCGATTATGTGTAAGATACAGTAAACATCCAATCAATTGCCTATACAGTGTATTGTTTACCATAGGTGAAGAATCAGCTTCTTCAAGCTTCTCTCCTGAAAGGAAAGGAGTCTTGCTTGGCTTGCAATCCTTCATGTTGAATTTGTTTATAAAATCCAAGGCATACTTGGACTGATGTACTTTGATTCCATATTTGGTTTGAGCAATCTCGAGCACCAATAATTGGCTCAATAAGCCCAAATCAGTCATTGAGAAGGCATGGTTCATTGCATCCTTCAAGGAGGCAATTTCATCCTTTGAGCTTCCTATAATGAGAAGGTCATCAACATACAAAACAATGATCATTAATGAACCATGAATCAGATTCAAGTAGACATTTGGATCTGACTTGCATCGAACAAAATTCAGTGATAGTAGAAAGCTATCAATCTTGGCATACCAAGCCCTGGGGTCTTGCTTAATCCCATACAATGACTTCTTTAGCCTGCACACAAGAGATGGATTAGTATCAAATCCTTGAGACTGCTGCATGTAAATCTCTTCAGTGAGATCTCCATTCAGGAAAACACACTTCACATCGATGTGATGTACCTCCCACTGCTTCGAAGCTGCAATGGCTAAGGCTAGCCTGACGGAGTCCATATTTTCCATTGGTGCAAAGGTCTCATTGTAGTCTATGCCATGTACTTGTGAGTAGCCCTTGGCTACCAATATATCCTTTTATTTTATAGATGAACCATCAGCAGCAAATTTGGTTTTGTAAACCCACTTACACTGAACTAGTTTCCTCCCTGGGGGAAGATCAACCAGCTCCCAAGTGTGGTTCTTTTGGAGTGAGCTGAACTCTTCTTTCACGGATGTTTGCCATCTTGGATCATTTTCTACATATTCATATGTATGTGGGTCTGATTCAACCATCATATAGCATTTCTATGCAAACATAGGATCTTTCATGCACAGAGCACTCTCAAACTGAGATCTAGTCCTCTTAGGATCATTAGGATTTCCAGCTAGTTCTCCAGCTGTATGAATAGTATTTGATTCCCATTTTGGTCTTGTAGGACTGTTAGGATCTGCAATTAAATCATCATTATCAAACATATCAGAATCAGCAAGTTCAACTATCTCTTCACTTACATTTAATGGTTCTAGTGGTGAAGAGGATTCTCCAACTTCCACTGCTGCTAGGGGCTCTTCTTGGAACTGAACACACCTTTCAATGAAGGATTTGTTTGTGCTCAAATTGACCAGCCTGTACCCTTTTGAATCTTCAGAGTACCCAACAAATAGACACTCTTGGATTTGGGGCTGCAAAGCCTTCCTCTTTTCTGTTGGAATTCTAGCCCAAGCCCTTGAGCCAAAAATCCTGAAATGGGTCACATCTGGCTTGTGCCCACTCCATGCTTAGAAAGGAGTCATACCATCAAGATGTTTATGAGGCACCCTATTCTAGATATAGGCTGTACAGTTTATAGCTTCGGCCCAAAACTTTGGTGGCAAAGTCTTAGCCTCCATCATGCAGGTTGCCATCTCTTTCAGTGATTTGTTCTTCCTCTCAGCAACACCATTCTGTTGTGGTGTGTAAGGGATAGAATGTTGCATCTGAATACCTGCATCTGTACAATATTGAATGAAATCAGACTTGACATACTCACCACCATTTTCAGATCTGAGGACCTTGAGTTTCCTCCCAAACTGGTTTTCAACCAAAGCCTTAAAGACTTTGAAGAGGCCATAAACTTCAGACTTGTGTTTCAAGAAGTAAACCCAGCAGTACCTGGAAAAGTCATCTATGAATTTCAATGCATATTTTGCATGACTCCTTTACATATGAGGAAACGGGCCAGCAACATCACTGTGGATCAACTCAAGAGGTGCAGAGGTTCTCTCATGACTAGCTTTCTCAAATTTATGCTATGGGTTTTTTCCTAAGATGTAACCTTGATAGACTCCTTTGGAAAACTTAATCTTTGGTAACCCTATGACCATTTCTTTTTCACTAAGATCAGAAAGATACTTGTAATTGAGGTGGCCAAATCTTTCATGCCAAAGCTTGCTTGCCTCATTAGCATGAATTAGAAGAGCAGAGGGGTTTGAGTAGGGTAGGAAGTTTGAGAACATGTATACCTTCGAAGTGTGATTTGCAATTCCTTTTGCAATGACTTTACCATTTGACATCTCTGTGACCTCAACTTCATCAGGAGAGAATATGACCTTCTTTGGAGACCCTGTGTGGGTCATCTGATACACTGATAAGAGGTTAGAGGCAAGACATGGAACATACAATACATTGTTGAACTTACCATGGTCAAGATCAATCCTCCCTTTTCCCAAACTTCCAGTGAGAGAATCATCTCCCAGTACAATTGGTGGACCTTTCGACATGTCAAGTTAGGTGAATGCCTCCTTGGTCAAACCATATGTCTTGAATATCTAGAATCAATGATGAAACTAGGTGAGCTTGATGTGCCAGCAACCAATGCATGAACTCTCTCTCTGTCTTCTGAATTTGATCCTCCTTCCCTCTTCTTTGAGCTGTCTGGAAGGGAGATGCCATTCTTTTCCAGGAGTTTGGTCAGCATGTCAATTTGCTTCTTCATGCATGATCTTTCAGGATGATTTCCCTTACTGCAGTATGTGCACTTGCTCATTTCTCCTTTGTTCTTCTTCTTTTGGAAGTTCTTCTTGGAACCTTGAGGCTCCTCTAGAGACTTGTTCTTGTCTCTCTTTTGCTCAGGTGGCTTCTTAGCTTTCTTCTTTCCTTTTGAATCCACCCTCGAATCTCCAGCAACCAAATCTTGGTCTTTGGAAGGTTTGATGGTGCCCATCATGACCAATTTATCTTGTTCTTGTGTGAGAGATTCCATGAAATCTGCAAGGCTAGGCATTTCCCAGGCTCGAGCTGTCAAATTTGTGGCATAGAAGGTTGATACAAACACTGAATAGTTAGGTTCAAGCTTCAAGAGTATGGCCAAAACTAGTTTCTCATCCTTCTTTTCGATCCCACATTGTTTTAGCTTCAAAACAAGGGCTTTGAACTTGGAAAAATAGAGCTGCAGGGATTCAAAGCTATTGGGATTTAGGGAGATCAATTCATTTTCAATTTGATGTTCCCTCATCTCATCTATCTTACCAAAAATCTCAACAAGGTTCTTCCATACTTCATTTGGTGATTTTAATCCATCAAGATGGAAAAGGAGGTCTCTGGATATGCTCAGACACAGGAGACCATAGGCCTCATCCCTCCTATTGTGCCGTTCAATTTTCTCTGCAGCTGCATTGGGCTCTACTTCTTTTTCCATAGTCACTCTATAGAGGCCTTTCTCTCTCAACAGTATCTCCATCTCTGCTTTCCATTCAAATAAGTTAAATGGAGTCAAGATGATCTTCTGAGATTGATCCATAGCTCAGAAATTGTGCCTTCAGTCAGTAGAATGCTCCCAGTCAATGATGTGGAACCTGCAATAAAAAATTGGAAGGAGAGAAATCGATCTACAAAGGCTCTGATACCATGTGGAAATTGAACCCAGGTGTTAGAACAATTACACTCACAATAATTGCCAATTACACATGCAAATTACACACCAAGGAGACTGAATATGGAGAAGAACACTAATCTATATTGAGTTAGTGTACAATGGCCAACACTATGAAGTCATAGGCTGCAAAAATAAATAATTACATGAGAGATTCGAATGCATAAGGATGCCATTCGAATTTGGTCAAAAGCGCGCTTACTAAATCTAAGCAAATCCCCCATAGGTGCATAAAGCAGTTTCCAAAACTGTCTAGGAGCTCACGAATCGGAAAAATCAATTAGGAAAGATAATAGGTGATGGAAGGACAATTCATACATGCTTTTGTTAGGAGAAAAGAGCAGAGGATGATGAGGACAAAAAACAAGTTAACTTCACCTAGTCAAACTTTCCCAATTGCCTTAAAACTCAGAAAAAGCAGGCAATAAAGCATAAAAAGCAGACATGCGCTAGGAAGGCTAGGAATAAAGCAGATTTGATTCCAAGTGGTTTCCCAAGAACTCCATGACTCAAATTTAGCAAGTTTGACCACTTTGGATGTGTGGAGGACAACTTGCATAAGGTGGAATATGGAAACTAGGCAAATAAGAAAAAAAATGGATTAATTAATGTCTAAGGTAGCTAACTATGGGTTGATTATTCTAACAAAAATTTCCTTATATTTTTCATTGCAATAAAGATGTTGAAAAACATAACAAGAAAATGCTATCTCTCTTAAAATAAAAAATAGTTATATTAAGATAAATTAACAATACAATACAACTAGTTATATTAAAATAAATTAACAATACAATACAACCATTAGAAATAGAGAACTATGTATAGAAAATCTCGCTTATAGCTCCTACAATAGTGCTCAAACAAGAAATGCGTGTTCAAATAATTAGAGGCAATTATGCTATTGACGATGGATTGGTAAATGGAGCTAATGTCATATTCAAGGGATTGGTAAATGGAGATAATGTCGTATTCAAGGTGCTTAAGACAAATAAAAATGATATTGTATGGATTAAACTCACATATCCAAACATTGGCTTGCTTCAACGAACAAATATGCAAAAATTTTATACATCCAATATAGATAGCTCTTGGACACCTATTACTCATATTTCCAACCCCATTAGATCTACAAATGGTTTCCATTTCATAAGAAAACAATTCCCAATTCAACTTGCATGTGCACATACTATCCACAGATAACAAGGGATGATCATGGAGAAATTGGCATTTGATGCATCTCACATTAGACAAAAAGGGCTTGTTTACAGAATGCTATATTGTGTCAAACACCTTAAATACTTATATCTAATTAATAAATTGGAACTATCAAATTTTCTTTCCTCACAAAATGTGCTCAATGAAATGAAAAGACATAGAAAACATTCATCTTGTCAAATTGAATATGTTCTCTTCTCAAAACAAGAAAATAATTCTATACTATTTTCTTCATTGAACACGCCTAGCTCGCCATTACACATTGAAGAAATCTATAGTGACTATGGTCTAATGAAGAGTGATATCATTTATTTACAAGAAATAAATAGAGATTCACTCCCACGTAGAACTTTGATTTTAGAAAACTATAATTCCTTATCAATATTGCATTTACATAGAATTTTCATATATTATAAAATAAAAACGATACGTTCACACGACAAAATACATCGAATCAATAGTTATTGATTTTCAATTGAATAAATTCAAATTAAAGATAGAAAATTTCTATATTACATGACATGCACTGCTTCAACATGTTTTTTATTATGTTTGTACATGTTATTGTAAAAATAACTTCAGAAGATATTATTATTATATTTATTGTACTTTTGTTATTCATATTTTTGGAGATATTTTTCCTTCGATTGGGGATGTTATTGATGTACTTGGTATGTAGTAATATCAATTTAAAACCTACATTGTAAGTTGGGGAAATAATCCCCAAAATAATATTCTAAGAAGTCATCCATCTTGGAGTTTTAGGTCACTCACATGAAGTGTATAAATAGGTAGGCGTCATCCCTCATTTTGAAGCACATCAAGATCAATAAAGTTCATTACAAGGAAGAGAAAGGAAAGTACATCGGTGTATAATAATAAGAAGCTAAGGTTCAGCTATATTATCTCTTAGGTATTATATCTTTGTCTTAAATTGTACTAAGTGACAAATCTTTACATAAGAAGTTGTTGGCTTTTCCCAGGATAAAATCTTTGTGTCTTTTTTATGATGTGCTTGTCTATATTTTAGTGATACTATTACATATGGTTATAATTTTATGATGCTAAATTATTAAAGATATTGTATAACTATTAAAAATCCAACATGGTAATAGAGCTACCTTGAAAGAACTTTGTGCAAGCGTGACACTGCTACAATTGCATTTAATGGACATTAGGGCTTCATGCTTGAAACCCTAGAAGGAAACATATATTTATCCAAGAATTTTCTCTATAAATCGATTGAGATAGGAAAATCAAAATTGAATTTATTAAGATCTTACGGGAAGGGGTCAGATTGTAGTGTCTATGGTGTGATTTTTAGAACACGAATTTGAAAGAGTGACACATGGAAGTTTGTACAAGTTAACTATAATGAATAAGTACATAAACGTATTGCATTGGGAAATGTATCATAAGTCACACATGATGAATCCAATATTGTTATACCTCATGATGTTGGAAATAAGACAGATCATACTACATCAAGAGAAAGTTTCATAGCCTGAGTAACATAAATTATGGAGATATATTAGAAATAAGACGAGAAAATTATGTAGAATAAATCAAAGAAACTAGGGAATACAATATTTTGCATTTCTATCCATAGTTTTGAGAAAATGGGTTACGATTGTCATCTTTCCTTCACAAGGTGCATATTTCTTTCCAATTATATTTGTAAGACATAAATATTTAAAAATTAGGGTTTCTCTATCAAACTTGAGGTCCACCAGAAGAAGTTTTCTAGAAAGGCTTTGGAGCAAGCATCCAACTGAAGAACTTTGATTGGTAAGTTCTATTACCTATATTTCCATTTGAGGTTCTCATTTTATCAAGATGACAAAAAATAGTGTTACACCAAAATATCGTCACCCTCATGTTATGAGATAGGTATTCCCATGTCTGCTCCAATCCCTCAATGTTTTCCCTAGAGAAATGAAGGTTGAAATTTCCCCTTTGCAATTTTTCCTTGTATTGAGAAGGTAACGCTCCTGCCCCATTGACAAGAAGCATTACCCAAGTCAGCAACGCTCCTAATACATGAGAAAGAAGTGGTGTCACCACTTCTTGTTATATTTTTATCATTCAAGCTAGCATTATGATCTTAGGGTCTTTAACTGAGAGAATAACATGCACATCAATAAAACACAAGAGACAAGAGACACAAAGAATTTTCCTCGGGGAAACCATAAAGGAGAAAACCCCACAACTTCCTCAAAGATATAATGAGCACCAATGGCAACAATAAAACCCAAAAATAGAAAATATGATCTCCACAGCTTGTTCTCTCTCTCACACTTGAGAGCGCTTCTCCTCTCTCACTCATGCACCCCAATGAGTGAGTGTGTGTGTTATAAATAGAGAGGATCACTCTCTATTTATATTCTTCTGTTCACTTAATGTCCACTTTAACATGTCAGCCCCACTTAACAATTACTTACTAGAGCTGAAATTTCTAGGAGAGTCTAATAACCCTAGTGCCCCACAACTGTGGGGACTTTTCCCTCCGATCAACAAGGAGGGTTAACCTTGAAACAATTGTGGGGACTGTTTCCCTGACTTACAATGGAGGGTTAACCTCAATGACTTTACATGACTTGTTTACATTATTGAATCTCCCGATTGGAACATCGGGGCATGACATGACTCAATTAAATTATAGATACTTCCCAGAATAAACATTGGGGTGCAATATACAAGTGAATACATTCCAAAGTTACAAATACACCAACACTCCCTCTTAACTAGGAAGGTATTCTCTCGACACAATTTATCAGCACAAGTCTTCTTCTTTGAAGCATTTGGATCATCATCAAGTCATATTCGTCATCAAGTTATCTTCATATTCAAGTCATCTTCATTGTCAAGTCATCTTCATTGTCAAGTCATATTCATTGTTAAGTCATATTCATCAAGTTTGGATCATCACTGGATCATCGTCGAGTCTGGATCATCACTTGATCTGGATCGTCACTACTAGATCATCATCAAGTCTGGATCATCACTTGCTCTAGATCATCATCAAGTCCAAATCATCACTTGATCTGGATCGTCACTGCTGGATCATCATCAAGTCTAGATCATCACTGGATCTAGATCATCACTGGATCATCATCGAGTCTGGATCATCACTTGATCTGGATCGTCACTGTTAGATCATCATCAAGTCTGGATCATCACTTGATCTAGATTGTCACTGTTGGATCATCATCAAGTCTAGATCGTCACTTGATCTAGATCATCATCAAAGCTGGATCATCATTGAATCTTCATCATAATTACTACTTATGCTATCTCAATCAAATGGTGCTATCTCTTCATTCTTCTCGTCACAGGAAGTACTACATATCCAGCCCTTTTTCATGTTGGTTGTAGGCATACACTTCATGTTGGTATTTAGTGCTTATATATGACCCTAAGTCAGAATGGCCCTCCCAGCTCTTACATCTGACCTCATCTTGTCAGAAAGGCATGCCCAGCACTCACATCTAACCTCATCTTGTCAAAAAGGCCCAGCACTCACATCTGACCATGTGTAAACAAATCGTGCTAGAAGGGCTCAACACTTATATCCCACCATGTGCTAACATACCACATCGAAATGTCTCTGCACTTACATCTGACCATGTTTGAAAACACCGCATTGGAAGGGCTCTACACTTAAATCTGAACATGTTTGAAAACACCACATCAAAAGGGCTCTGCACTTACATCTAACCATGTTCAAAAACACTACATCGGAAGGGCTCTGCACTTACATTTGACCATGTGCAAACACACTGCATCGAAAGGGATCTCAGTCCTATACTGAGGATTCCTGGTAACTGACCAGGTGCCTCCATCCTCCCAGAGAATGCCATCAGCCCTTATATCTGATCAAGTGGGAACACATCTCTCAATCACATCAGAATGGCCATGCACTCATATTTGATCATGTAATAATACATCCCATAGTCATATCAGAATGGCCCTCAGTCTCATACTGAGTATTCTTGGTAATTTACCAAGTGACTCCATTCCAAGAATGGAATTCAGCACTTATATCTGATCATGTAGGAACCAATCCTACTGTCACATTGGAATGGCTCAGCACTCACATCTAACATGCAAGGAACCAAATCCTCTCACCATGATAGAGTGGCTCAGTGCTTACATATGACCATGGATGGAACCTAATCCTCTCACCATGTTAGAATGGCTCTAGGTATCATCATTTCCCTTTGGAGGGAACCTCAATTTGGAGAACACCAAGCTTCTCCCTGAAGTACTCGAACTTCACTTTGGCCATTTCTAGCATAGAATGACATCAGGGATGATTATGTCCAAGGATAAGCTGTGTGTTTCACCAAGACCAATTACATCTGAGGACAACCTACAGGATCGTTTACATCTGAGCAACCTACAAGCTTTGCCAGGATTTATGCTCAAACAACTTGTCTCATCAGCTATGCTAGAAATCTCTCTTTTGAGAGATCTCAATCTGGATCAATGCTCCTTTCTACATCATACAAAAATGTGAGTCATATCAACCAAATCAAATAGTAGTTTTCAAAAGAAACATACTACCTCCCAAATAGCAAGTGGAAACATCTTTTTCCTCAACTGTACTCAACGCCATGTAGGACTCCATCCTACCAAACCAAGAGATCACACTTGATCCCATACTCAACTATACCCTTCAAGTACCTCACTGCATGCTTTGCAACCATCAGGTGAACATGTCTCAATGTGTTCACAACAAAGCAAATATATGGTCTCGTATTTGTTAGGTAAATCATTTGATGATACATCGTGGCATCAACTGACTTTGATGAAGCAACACTCAATAGCTTCAGGTTCGATTCCATATATTTCATCATGGCCTTGCAGTTCATCATCCTAAACCTCTTCAGGATATCTACTGCATACTTCCCTTGTCCACACCTCCACTCCTAGAACGTAGTGCATCATCCCAAAGTCCTTTATCACAAACTCGGCAACAAGTCTTCTTCTTGCAAATTTAATGAGTTCCTCTTTTCTGTCAAGAAAAATTCATCAACATGTAATAGGAGCATCATTGGTCTTCCACCTTCAACCTTGAAGAAAAGGTTGGAATCCTCTTTACTCTCAGTAAAGCCTAGAGTCATCAGTAATCTGTCCATCCTGTTGTACCATGTCGAACCTCAGGACCTTCTGCAGTCACTCCCTCTGAAGCGGATCATCATTCTCCCTGTGTCTTTTGTACTCTATGCACTGAAACATTTTGTAGTGGAGTGATAAGTAGTTTCCTCTGCTACTAACATTCTATGTATCCATATAGGATCATTGGATATCAAGATTCTCTATCTTGAACTTTTTCAAAATTTCTTCTTGGACCCGTCTGTGAGCTTGTCATCCTCTATCAACCTTGTAGCAAAGGTTCAGATCTTCATCAAGCTCCTCATGTATGTGTTATCCCATGGGTGTCTTCTGAGCTCGTACAAGGTGTTTTTTCATTTGCACACATGATTCTTCCTGTCATGTGTATTTCTAGTGGCTACAAATTTCTCTTCGTAGTCTATGCCTCGTGCTACGAATCTTTCCTTGTATCCCACGATGTTTCCATCTACTGCATGATGGAACTACGAACTTCTCTTCCTGTATCGATACTGCATCCTAGACATCATTCTTCTTGAACTGCTCTTCCCTTTATTCTTGGTTACTTCTTCATATTTGGAAGGTTCTGCATCAATGATGTCGCTGCATTTGTCATATAAGTCTTTATCTATCGTCAGTTGTTCTTTGGAACAAGTCTCATCCTTCTTTTTCTTGTAGGTGATTGTACGCGATATTTCCTACAATTCA
Organism: Pseudotsuga menziesii; assembly: GCA_001517045.1. Classification (NCBI taxonomy): domain Eukaryota; kingdom Viridiplantae; phylum Streptophyta; class Pinopsida; order Pinales; family Pinaceae; genus Pseudotsuga; species Pseudotsuga menziesii. The sequence continues at coordinate 669,296 of LPNX010897669.1, forward strand.
AATGCATTTGTATGGTTAGAAACATTTCATAATGACAAATTATTATGCATAAATATATGATCATGCAACTATTTTATCCAATACAACATTCATCCATATCTCACGGAAACTTTATAGATTCCTTCCATCGCCACCACGACAACATTGATATTGTGCACTAATCCAATATGTCAGCAAAGAGGTTTCATTCTAGATAAGTAGCAATGGAGAGTTGTATAGCACCATGAGCTACTTACCCACCACATGCATATTAGTAGTATGTTGTCATTAATGCAAACATTCTATCATGCATAATACATTAATTGAATATAAACAAATTGCATAACAAAAACATGAAATGACAATTGAATACTTATATTTATTTGTTTCGTGGGTAGACTCCTTCTTGAGCCTTCAGCTTCATCATTTATTATCCAAATGGTAAGATGGATAAGAGTTTCTTCAAGAGTTGAATCTTTCATATTCCTTATCGCTTGAGGGATCTTATTTGGATGGTGAGAGCTTGATATTCAGTTGCTTCCATCTCTTCTCTTATTATGAGTCAAGCTTCTTCTTCTTGTGTGTGCTCTTCCTAGAGTCTGCTGAAAGTAATCACTTCCTTTTGGCACACATTCCTCGCATGAATGAATACCATGATCTTGGGAGGCCATTCAAGGTGGCTATCACCACTTCTGCATTCTCCACTTCTTCTTCTACTACTACAAGTTGTTCTTTGATTTGAGAGACCCTCATAAATTATGATTGTATGGTCTCTGCATTCTGGATCTTCACATTCTTAAACTGTGTTCTCAAAGTCATATTCTGATTTATGTTCTTCCCTTCAAATAGCTTGTTCAAGGAATCAAGCATCTTCGGTGTCTTTAGGGAAGATACTTGTGGTACAAGGTGATCCATGATTGAATCAACAATGATCTTCTTGGCCTTGACCAAGTTCTTCTTGTGTAAGGCTTTAAGCCTCATCTCCCTCTGTAACTGGAACCTCTCTTCCTATGTAGGTGTCCAATTCATTTTCTTCAGAGAGATCATATACTTCCATGCTTGGAAGTTGTCAGCTTCAACAATCTTATAATCAAGATGATGCGATAGATCACTTTTAAATGAGAACCTCAAATGAAAATAGAAAAAGATTAGATCTTACCGATTTGAGGTGTCCGTCCTGGTTTCGGAGCTCGCTGATCTAGGGTTTGTCAAAGAAAACCTAATTTTCAAAACTTAGAATCTTTCAGATATGATTGGATAGGAATATAGATCTCTTCAAGGCAAGCTTTCCAATATACTGCTTTTCTGAAAACAATGGAGGGAAGCTCCCGAAACAAGAAGCCCTAGTTTACCAATTTCTTCTGCAGAAATTCCTGCTACTGTTTCTGCGGTATCTCTGAAATTAGTCCTCCTCTATGTCTAAAAATTCTCACTGAGGTATCCTTGCCTATCCCTATTCCAACACCATAGGTTTCATCAGAATTGGTTTCACCAATTGGGACTTATGATCGGTTTCCCAAGATGACTTGTTTCAAGACTACTCAACATAATGATGTTGTATGGATTGCCACATGTCACTGTTTCATATTCTGGGTCCGAAACATGGACCACATAAATTAAAGTCTGTTCCCTTTCTATAACATCATCAGAAATTTCATTTGGACCTTTTTATCCCGAGATATGGCAATCCTCCCCAGGTGTCCTGTTTAGGGATGAATCTTGGAAGAGGCTGGAACCCTAACTTGGAGCGATCATATCTCCTAGAATATAGCAAATATGAGGATGAATTTTGGGTAAAGTGTAAATAAGGATTTTCTATTTGTCTTGTGAAAGTTTTAGCTCCTGATCCTTCTCCAATCCCAAGATATATCGAATGTACCAAAACTTATCATTTTTAGTATTTTAGGTTTTTTCTAGCTCGTGGTCAAACTAGGGTTTGACTTTCCTAGAGTTTCACCCAACCAAAAATATTGACCCAGGTCTCTAAAATTTGATTTTGATGAGGAAAGAAATCCTATGCTAGGATCACTCAAAAATTCCTCTTCTGTAAGAAGCCCTAATTTCCCGCACCAAAAACTGAAAATGCTCTAAATCGAATTTTGCTTCAACAAAAAGATGTGCCCTTCAATGGAGAGTCATCCTAGCATACTTTTGCTGATGGATTGTGGAGAGAGACCCAAAAATTAAGAAGCCCTAGCTTCTGCAGCTACACAATGTCTTCTTCTTACGTTAGCTCTGATACGATGTTATATTTTTATCATTCAAGCTAGCATTATGATCTTAGGATCTTTAACTGAGAGAATAACATGCACAGCAATAAAACACAAGAGACAAGAGACACAAATAATTTTCCTTGAGGAAACCATAAAGGAGAAAACCCCACAACTTCCTCAAAGATAGAATCAACACCAATGGCAGCAGTAAAACCCGAAAATAGAAAAGATGATCTCCACAGCTTGTTCTCTCTTTCACACTTGAGATAGCTTCTCCTCTATCACTCATGCGCCCCAATGAGTGAGTGTGTGTGTGATAAATAGAGAGGCTCACTCTCTCTTTATATTCTTTCATTCACTTAATGTCCACTTTAACATGTCAGTCCCACTTAACAATTACTTACTAGAGCTGACATCTCTAGGAGAGTCTGATAACCCTAGTGCCCCACAACTGTGGGGAATTTGCCCTCCGATCAACAAGGAGGGTTAACCTTGACACAATTGTGGCGACTATTGTCCCAACTTACAATGGAGGGTTAACCTCAATGACTTTACATGACTTTTTTACATTATTGAATCTCCCTATCAGAACATCGTGGCATGACATGACTCAATTACATTATAGATACTTCCCGGAATAAACATCAGGGTATAATATACAAGTGAATACATTCCGAAGTTACAAATACACCAACACTTCTAGCCTTACTTTAAGAAGCGTTACCCCATTAACACATCCTGTTTGCTTCATTGGAGGAGAAGTGCTTGAGTTTTCAAGGAAAAAAGAGAAGCTTCGAGAGGATTCTTGAAGCTTTCCTTCCTGGAGCCTCATCCCTATGGTTTAGGACCACTTGTAGCTCTAGATCCTCCCTTTCAAGATATTATCTCCACCTCACCCATGATATCCTCAACCATACCTATCCTTCCATGCCTTTAAATACTGGCCCATCCCCCATGGGGAGGAGGAGGAATAATTGTGTTTCATACCCAAACGCTGTCAAAATCATTCTTGATTCTTTGGAGGCAAGGTGAAGCTAGAGGAAAAGAGCCATTGGAAGGAAATCTCAATGCTAAGGCATAAAGGTTGTATTCTCTCCAATCCTTTCTAGTAAAAAAATTCTTTTATTTCCCATATTTACTGTTTCATATGTATGCATTTATTTATCCCTTGGTCACGAGCATATATCTAGTTGATTATATTGTATGATATCATATTTCTCTTGTTTTTTTCCATTTTTTATAGGTTCTTTTGCGAGGATAGTGAGGACAACCTTTGAGAGAAGTATCATGGCATTTCATTCATGTAATGAACCAGATCTAGGGGAAGTTTAACATTTGGTGTTTATGTTTTGTTCTAGATCTGAACCATTCAAACCATCAAACCAACTCTTGTGTGCAGGGGGTGCGTATTTCTAGCTAACAAATAGCAAGCTTGATGGATTCGATAACTTTTAGGATTGAAAGTATAGAGTACTTCTCATACTAGAAGAGAATGGCTTGGAGAACTATGTGAAATAATAAGTTGCAAATCCAGAGGAAGGTGAGATCAAGCATAAGAAGAACCTATTCAAATCCAAGAGGATCATTGCAAACTCTATCAAGTACCATTTAATCCCACATGTATCTTCCTTAAAGACTCATAAGAATATGTTCGATGCATTCACCATCTTGTATGAAGGAAAGAAAATCAACAAAAAGATGACCATGAGAACCCAAATTAAGGGTGTGACTATGTAGATGTCAAAAATCATTCAATCCTACTTCACAATGGTCTCCCATATCAAGGGGAAACTAGAAGCCATCAGAGACAATTTCAAGTAAGTAGAAGTGGTGATGGTCACCTTGAGTGGTATCAAAAGATCATGGGAATATTTCATTCAAGGAACTTGTTCCATAAGATGGCTCACCAAGTTCAGTAGAAAGAGAATAAAATATAGGTGATGATGATAATCAACCCTAACAACTCATGCTGTTGAAGATGATGAACTAGGTGAGAAGAGAACAAAGGAAGATTCCTCAAGTGATGAGGAATATGTACTTTGATATATAATGATTCATCATGTTAACATTGTTTTTTTTATACGCTAAATGATTGTAGGAAAAAGGTGTGCCAAACTTTGCAGTGCTCAACCTTGGAGATTACCAAAAATTTCAGTAAATTTCCCCTCAGGTTGTCTTTAAAGATTAAGCTACAAGGAGATCAAAAGGACTTGATATTTTAAGCCTTGAAAATATATGAATACGAAGAAATATTGTCCTAAGCTACGTGGGAGCCAAGAAGGCTTAAAAGGATTTTGTCTTAGGCAAGACAAAGCTAGCTTGCAGGCGTCATGGCACGTTGGATGAGGAAGGAATGAAAAAATCAATGGTCATGAGTCTTCTCACCAGTCTGAGGTGAAGGCAGGAAGAGCATACACAGGTCAGATAAAACTATGGTAAAGGAGACAATATTTCAATGGTAGCGATCAAGAGGTGAACCATATCGACGATGGGAGCGTGTTTCGCATATTTGACATGCACGGCCTAAGTCACTTTTGTATTTTGCAAAATGAGTAAAAACTCTCGCAGATATTAAATGCCAAGATTAGTCAAGTGATGGATCGTAGGAGGAGGTTAATTCCACTAAATCAAAGTTCTTACGAAGTTTCTAAATTCAAAATCTACGAAATGGTTAAATAGAGGAAAATTTTGATGACATGGATTGAGTTGGGGAAAGATCCACTGTGGACAATATTTCCGCTAATTGAACATCGCTCCGAGTTCCTACAATTCCTCGGATTTCATGACAAGAGGGCTCCAACCATCGGGTTAGGGATGTTCATTACATTAAAGAGGATTTATGGCCCCAGTAAGGTCAACGCAAGGATGTTCATCACATTAGATGGAATATCTAAGGCTGGTGAGTGCATCATTGTCATAATAAAATGCAACAACACTGCGAAGGTGGTGCCTCGAATTTTCTACGCAATGAGAATCCCTACAAAACCTCTGGAAGTGGTTGTTGTCTCCATAATATTAGCACATGGTGACCATTTCTAGAGGCAACCCATTGGAGTGAATGCTTGAACTGGAGGGGAGTAGGTGAAAAAATTTCATCGTCATCTTTGTGAGTTCCACTTTCCAACTTTATCTAGGGTGATGATGAATCCAGGAAGGTTCCGCACCGTATGACCTGTAGGAGGGCCCTCCTCCTAGGAGAAGAGAAGCACAAGAATGACAAGCCTCCTCAAGGAAGTGTCATTGTCAAAGATAGTGGGTCTTTCCCCAAGCCTCCACCTATAACAGTGGTACTAGGAAACCAAGAGGCAAGGCAGAGAGATGAACATAGAAGGAACACAAACCTTCATGCCAATTATGAACATAGGACAAACAAGTCATCGAATAGAGAATGAACACAAAGAGCATAGAAAGAAAAAGATTTACTATATGCCCACCAGAAGAAGGAACAACTCAAGCCCTGTCAACATGGAATCACCAAAGGTGTCCTGAGCAGTCATTTTCAAGACAAGCGAGCATGAAATAGAAGATGTTGCATCACCGTTTAATGTAACATGCACATTTCCCCATAGTTTTTTTTGTATGTATCAATCATGGTAGATAGGCCATGTTCGAGTTTCTTAGAAGTCTAATTATGATTTGTAACTTGTTTGTGGTCCTGTTTCGAGCTTAGTCTTGGGGACCTGGAACAATATAAATATACTCTCTATATAGAGAGAAAGGGTTGGAACCTGTAAATATTTTGGTTCTTATGTAAATATTTATTAGTTTTAATACAAGTTACAGAGTCAATTTCCTGTTTTGGAATGAAAGGATTCATTCATGTTTCTCCATTATAGTCTATAATATTATCTCTTTGCGTATGTTTTTCCTGTTATTCTTCCCCTACGTTTTCTCCATGTCTTTAACTAGTATATAATGGTTCAGAGTTCATAATTTTATGCTCTGGCCATTGTTTTATACATTCACCAGATCCTTCTTACAAAGTTTATGTAGAATTCATCTTTTTGGTGGTCTATATTGATGGACTGTCATTGTTCTTCCTTTTCCACCAGACCCAAAACATATTGACTGTAACCAAAATACTAACTTGTCATTGCAAACATTTCCACTACAAAATGCTCTGCGTTTATTGACCGTTATGACTCCATATCCCAATACATCCTTCATTTTTTTCAACCACCAATATCTAAATCTGATTTTGTGACAATATATCTCTCCTTGGTAAATATATTACAAGAGATCCCTCTCTAGAAAAGGGGAATACAATTCGCTTTCCTAAAGTGGTTTTGTTGTTACCTTGGGTTCTGCCTTTCCGCAACCTTATGCGTTATTCTGAGTGATAACAAACTAGCACCGTTGTTGGGGATGAAATTGAAATTCATCCCTGGGAAGAATTACAAACATTCTATGGTTAAAAGGTTCCTACAGGAAAACACAAATTCCTGGATAATAAAAATTGTATCATTTTCCATGACTAGTCCACCTAAACATTCTGGAAGGTGACTCCACCGAGGAGATCAACAGTCGTAAGAAATGGTACGAGAGGGGTGGGGGATTAAAATTCCCTCAAAATGGATGATAGAGCTATAAATCTAAATGTTGAAGGTGAATGAGAGCCAGACACCAAGAAGATGATATATCCTTCACCCAGTGATTATGCTTTTCCAAGAATTCATGGTTCAATTGCTCCAGTAGATCCACTAGTACCATGATCCAAGAATTCAAGTCTCGAAAGGATATTAGTGGACTCCGCTGGGAAAGTGAACTCACTGTAAATAAATTGGAAGACTTGACGAAAATATAAGGTACTTAAGACTCGTCTCTCTCCAAAACATCTTATATTTTCTTGTAAACATTTCCTTATCCTTTCCTATGTTTATTAGAATAAGCATTAGGAACTATTTCACTCCAAAAAAAGCTTTGAATTCACTCATGTATATCCTTCCTTATAGACTGAAATTATATCTTCATCATGTACATATAGTCTTGATCAAGAACATTCGTTTCAAATCCCTGACACTAAAAGGAAGTCTAGTGAACCTCATGATGCCAAGCCCGAGGTCATATCCTGTCTAGAGGGATCTGTTTCGACTGATACCCAAAACCGGTATATGCCTCTTTTACTGGTATATAGTAACTAGAGTGATAAGAGTCTTAGGTAGAACTTTCTTCCTATATCCTAAATCCATAGGTCTATTGATTTACAATTATTTTCAAGCTCACAATAAGATTTATACGCTCTATTGATACTTTTCACAGTTTTATAGTTCTAGTTAATTGAATGTTGAAGATTGATTATGAGATAATTATATGAACTCATTTTCTTCTTGATTATTTTTATCGTACATGAGATTATGATAAGTGATATTTGATATTTAATTATCATAACCTTTGTTTTGATAGTGTTAATAGACATACCCATATGAGAGAAAAAATATTTGCGAAATTTTAGTTGCTTGTTGAGATCATGAGGACTCTTGGTCGTAAGAACAATATATCTAGATTAGAGAAGAAGGGTGATTACTATACAAGTGAAAATTATGCTAGTACAACCTATCTCTTATAAACAACCTTCTAGTTTATGGATGTAAATACCAAAACATGTTGCAGATATGGGACAACCTTGCTTGTGTCCTATTCTTAAACATCATAATAACTTTCATGTACAAACCTATTGTAATAACTATCAACTCAAAACATGATTTTAGTTATTCTAATCTATTTGAGGGGTTACTTCTAGGCATTGCGTCAAATGATTTTCTAAATTCAACAAAGGAACAAAAAATATTAATTTTTATAATGCAACACTCCTTAGCAATAATTCTAAGAGTAACAAGGTGGCCCATAGTCCAATTACAACCATGAAATATTGCATGTCATTTAAATATTTTTTCATGACTTTCTAGCCATATGTTGATTTTATTTTCTAGATTAATTCGATATATTTTTGTTGAAGAGGGATAGTCATAATGCCCTAGAATTAAATGGATTGATGTTATATCCAATTTTAAAATAATTTCCTAGCAATGTTGAAACCATCCAACAATTCTTCCCAAAATTTAGATCCCTTTTCATGCAGTGCAAGCAGTGTGGGATTGACAAGAAGGATGAGCAAGTGGTGCTCTCAATTCTTAGCAAACTTGGTGTTATAGCTGATTTTACCACACCTCATTGATCACACATTTATTGCCTTCTCTGTCCCTCTGCAGACTCTTTCGACCCCATGGACTTATATTATACTTTGATTTTCCAAGATCATCCCCCAAATTTTCCTATTTATACCTATACGCTACTTTTAAAGCAATACTCGAGTGTATACGCAGCTTTTGACCTAAATCCTCCGTACATAGGGATGTGTGTAAAATGACAAATATTTTTGGAGTTTTCCTCATATGAGTCTGAATACTTTGTCTCTTGGCTTTCCATATGCCTTGAGAACGCTCAGATTCGACCCTCCATTACCTCTCTGGAGCACTTTATATTGAGCCTCTTGGATAAGCAGGTTGAATTATGAGATTCTGAACTCCGAGATAAGCAGGTATGAAAAACTTGACAATGATGGCAGTTCTCACGGATGATGAATCGTTTCATCATAGAGTTGTAAGAGTTGTTTGATTCCTAGTTGCACTCTTAAGAGTTTTTAAGATTTGTGAGAAGTAATTTGAGGTAATTTGATCAACTAAATTAGGGTTAATGATATAGTTATAGTATTTCATATTTTTTTAGTATTAAATATTAATTATATCATACTTATTCTTATGTAATAATGGTTTTAATGTTATTAATTTTTTGCATTCTTAACCGAATTTGCCTATATCATTGCATTATATTACTACATGGCTTCACAATAGGAAATAGAAAAATCATATATATTGAGAGCTTCATGTTTAACGCTAGGCTAAAATTTGCAACATATAATTAGACTACAAAACCAATATTAATTTATAATATGTTTGACTTTTAAAAAGAGACCAATATTAATTAATAATATGTTTAACTTTTAAATAAGTAAGAGACAAAATAGGTCGAAGGAAAAGATTGTTATTGATTTAAATATATTATTAAAAATAAATTAATTGATATTTAGAGAAATATATTTTTTAAATAAATTTAGAAAATGAATTACATTATGAAATAATATATTTAAAAAAATATTGAGGATGATGATATAAATAAATAATATAAAGAGGAAATAATTGAGAATGATAATATAAATATTTTTTTATGTATATTATTTTAAAGAGGAAAATAACCACTTGGCTTTCTTCCAAATTTTATTTTTATGCTCCAAAAGTTTCAAGAAAAGCATTAATAAATCTTTATAATTGTGATTCGTAAGTTAAAATGAGAGAAATGTTAGTATTGTGGCAAATATGTTGATCTTCAACACTGTTTGAGTTACAAAGATGAAAAATTATTTTATACCACACCATTTTAGGATTGTTCGACATCATGTTTCACTTTGGGGCTCATGAGAGTTACACTAGTAGTCAAAACATATATATACTTTTCATCTTCTAGATTATGTTGATCACTTTTTAATAATTTGTTAATTTTCTCTTATCCTCTAACTATGTACGCCACTGCATCTTATACTTAGATTTAGATGTAATAATAATTTTAATATTATAACTATTCTACAAAACAACCTCTTCCTCAACTTCCCAATGATTTCACCATGACTTAGTATCTTTATGTCAACCTGACCTTTAAGTTGTAGGTGATTTTGATGAGGGTAAGAATAATTTTAGGAAGCCTCTTGTCTCCCATGTTGTTTATCTTCTTCTTTTTCTTATGTAACTCGTCATAGTTGTTATAGATGATTTTACCACACATGGTTGATCACATATTTATGACCTTCCTTGTCCCTCTGCAGACTCTATGAACCCCATGGACTTATATTATCCTTTCATGTTCCAAGTTAATCCCTTAAAAACCCATGTTTATTGTTGTACATGACATTTAAACCAATACTCACATGTACACGTGAATTTTGACCTCAAACCCACGTACGCCAGGATGTGTGCATAAAGACAAATAGTTTTGGATTTTTCCTCATATGAGTCCGAACCACTTGAGTCTTGGCCTTCCAAATGCCTTGATAATGCTCGGATTCGACCCTCCATTACCCTGTTGGAGTGCTATATAAGGAACACGTTGGAAACATTAAAGAGGAGGAATTGAAGAGCAAGTAAACTATAGTCCATTGTTGCCACAATTTGCATATACTTGAGTGTGCATCCCTTTGTCCCTTTGGAGCACTTTATGTTCTTCCCAAGCTTTCCTTTTCTTGTGAGCTTTCTATCGAGAGATGGAGGATTGAGGTGGTGGATGCCCAGGTGGAGGACTCAGTTTCTCCAGTTCGTAGACGTGTCGACAGAGGTTGTCACTCTTGTAATCTCTGATTTTATTAATAGAAATATATTTTCTTATCCAATTAATGTGCAATTGAATGAGTATTGAATCCATGGATATGTTTAATTGCTTATACATTGTTGAATATATATGCTAGAGTAGGTCTAACACATCATTATATAGCATGCTTGTCTTGTTTGCTGTTGTTGAGAGTGAATTGCTAAAGCAAGCGTGAATCGAAAAAGCTTAGCAAGGATCTACTTCAACCGTTTCGAACAAGGTATGATTGGATATCCCTTAGTGTTAGATGTCTGGTTTATCTTGCATATTGGGAAAGATTGATTTCTGGTGTCTAGTTGTATGTTGTGGTACACCCCAAGCCATAGGAAGTTTCTCTCCATAACAATATCCTTGCTCTCAATTGTCGATGAACTCGCTTCTATGAGGATGAGAGGATAAGGTGTATTTCCTTTAATTTCAATATTATATATTATAAATAAAATTTGGATTTGAGATATCATTCTTCATGATTATGTAGAGACGTTGCAACCTCAAACTTCACAACAATATATAGTAACTACAGTGATGAGAGTCTTAGGTAGATGTTTCTTCCTATCCTAAAGCTAGAGGTCTATTGATTTACATCTATTTTCAAGTTCATAATAATATTTCTAGGCTCTATTAATACTTTTCACAATTTTATAGTTCCATTTAATCTAATGTTGAATATTAATTATGAGATAATTATACGAACTCATTTTCTTCTTGAGTTTTTTATATCATATATGAGATTATAATAAGTGATCTTTGAGATTTAATTATCATAACCTTTGTTTTGATAGTGTTAATAGACATAGCCATATGAGAGAAAAAACCTTTAATATTTTTTAGTTGTTTGTTGAGATCATAAGGACTCTTGGTCATAAGAACAACATATCTAGATTAGAGAAGAGTGATGACTACACAAGTGAAAATCATCCTAGTACAACCTATCTCTTCTCAACAACCTTCTAGTTTGTGGATGCAAATACCAAAACATGTTGCAGATATGGGACAACCTTGCTTGAGTCCTATTCATAAACTTCACAATAACCTTCATGTACAAACATATTGCAATAACAATCAACTCAAAAGGGGATTTTAGTTCTCCTAATCTATTCTAGGGGTTACTTCTAGGAATTGGCTCAAATGAGTTTATAAAATCAACAAAGCAACAAAAAATATTAATTTTTTCAATGAAACACTCCTTAGCAATGATTCTAAGAGTAACAAGGTGGCCCATAGCCCAATTACAACCATGAAATCTTGCATGCAATTGAACTCTTTTTCCATGACTTTCTAGCCATATGTTGATTTTATTTTCTATAACGATTCCATATAGTTTTCCTGAAGAGGGATAGCCATAATGTCCTAGAATTAAATGGATCAATATTACATCCAATTTTAAAATAATTTCCTAGCAACGGTGAAACCATCAAACAATTATTCTCAAAATTCAAATCCCTTGTCATACAGTGCAAGTAGTGTGGGAGTGATAAGAAGGATGGGCAACTGGTGCTCTCAATTCTGAGCAAACTTGGCCTAGAATTATCAGTGTTCGTATCCACCTTTAACTCCAAGAGATTGAAAAATACTACTTGTTGAATTCCGTTACTTGATTCCTTCAAAAAATCTCTTATTCAAGAGCAAGGAAACCCGATACAGATGGGATCCCTCAAATCCTCCACATTCAAGCTCTCTTGGTTGGGGAGATAAAGAATATGCAAGAAAGGAGGAAGCAAAAAGGAAAGGATAAGAGGAACGCTAAATCCAAACCTAAGGAAGAGTTTGATCCATTAGATGAAGCCTCGATCTCTAAGAAGGACAAACATCAGAGGTTTGATAAAGGAAAGATATCCTACCGTAAGAAAGGAAACCATATAGAGACTAGGTGTATGAGGAATACCATAGATCAGATGCCAAGAGTCATTGGAAAACACACTATTTCCCTCCTTGAAGGCTCAAGGAAGGATGATTATGGAGATCAGACTGAAGATAATGAGAGATGCCATTCATTAAAGGATGGAATTTCAAAATCTCATGCCTTCCTCATTGATTCAAGAGCCTCCAAACACATGGTTGCATCCAAATAATCATTCTCTTAATTAAATATTATTGATGGTCAAAGTATTCACATCAGGGATGACACTCAAATCGAATCTTAAGGGAAGGGTTCAATCAAATTTGAGGATGGAGTGTTGAAGAATGTCCTTTAGGTTCCCTCCTTAGTAACAAATTTCTTGTCTGTATATCAAATGACTCATACAAGATCACCAAAGCGAGTTGTATTTGATCCTGACTCGGTAGAGATCTTAGATATCTTAACTCGGAAGCTAATACTAAAAGGTGTTACAAACTATGCTTCCAAGGCATATGCATTCTCACACTTTATTCCATACTCGGATCCATTGCAATCTGAGTTGCAATTTTAAAGGGAAGTAAATCCATTCTACCTAAACCTTTTGCATATGATAGTGTTTCGATTAATGTTTCAGATTTAGAATTCAAAGCAGAGGACCAAGTTGAATTAGTTGTTGGAATCGAAGATGAAGTTAAATTAGATCCAGATCGATTCCTGACTCCCAATACAAATCCTAAATGGATCAAAAGGTCATTGAGGTTGTTGGGAACATGACTGGAGACTCATCTGACAAGAGAAAATAATGTGTCAGTTTCAAAATGAAATCCTTGCGCTATTTCATGAAAATACACTTCTCTGAGATAAGTGCTATAAACTCCCAGAGAGATGTTGCATGATGGTGAGGTTTGATCAATAGTTGTGCACACTGAAGAACAATTAGACATTGGATCATGTCACTCTTCCTCTAGAAAGAAGAGACAAAAGTAATTTTCTACATGACAAATTGGAATGAAAAATTCACATGGAAAAGCCTAAGGTCACACTGATTCTCTCTTGACATGCAAGCTGAAGAATCCATTGTATGGTCTCAAGAAAGGCCCTAAGGCATTGCATCCCAAGTTCAACTATTCCATATTGTCAAATAGGTTTCAATGATGCAAGATTGGATATAAAATACGATACATTTCTTATTCTGTATGACATTAGATTAGAATAAGGTGGATAGGTTCACACACATTGTACCAAGGGACCAGTGCACATAAGGATCATCAAATTGCATTACTTCTCCACAGAGATGCAGACTACAAAAAAGTTTCACAATTATTTTTACTCGGGAGGAAGTCTCTTGCTATGAAAGCTTCATACTGGTTCCACTATTCATTTTGTGGGGGGTTTCCCCATTTTCCTTGGTTTATTAAGAAGTTATTTTTTGCATTAGATTGTATGGGTGACCTTTGGTCTTAGTTTCCAAGGCCCAATTTGTCCAAGTTTGGATTAAGGGGGGGTGTTAGGATTAATTAATAATCCTCCCTTGACCACCATAGTCTAAATGTAATTTTCTAGATAAGGTTTATGTTTCCACTTCATTAGTGCCATGGGAAACTCATATGGGGCCCACCTACCACTTGATGCACCATTTTACGTGACTTTAGGATTTCTAGAGGCTAATCCCTATAATCATGGGAGTCCCACCATCAGTTCACCCTATTATGTGTTGAGTTATCCTTTGATAGACATCAATTAACATCAATTAGTTCATCTGAGACTTTGCGATTATGCTTCTCTGAGACTTCGCAATTATGCTTGAAGACTATATATAGTCTTCAAAATATTAGAATTCAGCTCCACCACTAGTTCTCCTTCTGGGGTGGGGGTATTCATTCTACCTTGTCTGCTGTTGTCTCCCTCAGTGTTCATAATCTGAACGGTTCCTGTAAAAGTTCCTGTAGCTGCAAAATTTTTTAATAATAGGAAAATTTCTGTTAGAAACCAAAATTTAATATTATACTTTATTTTCTTTGTGGTGATTGCTTAGTGTTCCCATAGGTCTCTTAGTATTGAAACTCGGCTCTGATACCACTTGTAATGTTCCCAAAAATTGAAAAAAAAATTATAGGCTATTAAAAAGTACCTAGACAGAACATTATTCACTTGCGGAACTCTACCGTACACTTCATGTGCCTCTATTTATTCGTAAGTTGTCCTTACGTGCTGTCTTTTACTTTCAGTCATTATTTTTTAATGTATCTTACTTATGTTGTTGTACTTCTATTTACCGCTTAGCAATTATGTTTACACTTTTGTCAATTATGTGTTGGCACTGTTTTTATATGCTTCATCCTTTCTGCATAGTCGCACCTGTTAATTATCAAATCCTAACTTAACATTGTTTGTGGAAACAAAGTGGGCAGAGTGGCGGGACTCGTTCTCCCATGACGGTTTGAGAGGTAAAGGTGTGTACTTGTTTATGGGCTTACTTAGTTCTCTGAACTAAGGAACTTGTTCTATTTCACATGCAGTTCATACTTGTCATGGAAACTTGTTTAAAGAGTATGGAGCGCCTCAATATTGAAGAACATACTACTGGTTGAATTTGGTTCCTTTACCAGCTCTGAATCATAACAGGTATAATTATGATTCTTGTCATTTTTTCCATCGGTGAAAAAGTTCTTGTTTAGTACTTATGCTTCCTTATGGTCTTCTAAATATTCATTTTACATCATGGTATTAATTACGTTTAAGTTTAGTTTATTAAAACTATTAATCATATCTTGTGTTTTTAGATGTACAGGTTATTAACTTGAACTAGATTCAGATGGTGATTCTCTTACGAGGGCAAAATTGCAAAATATGGCATGTTTAATAAGCCTAATCCTAGGGCTTAATTGTATTTGTATTAGGTTAAGATTCTAACCTAAGATTAATATGTTAAAAGGTCTGAAACATTGGGTACATACCTTATATTATTACATAAGTCTTGGGGTTGACTTAAGGCTAGCGCAGACCATATATGGACTCTACACTTTAAACCTTATTGTTGTAATAAATTAACCTTGCTATAGTGTATACGTTCTAATGTTCATGGTGATATAAAATAGGGTGGCGATATAACATACGGTGGAACCATATGGTAACAGGGTTTAAGCCTAATACATGGAGGGTGGTACTAACGATACCTTACAATGAAGATTGACTATGGAGAGTGGGTTTGATAATTCGTAAATGGACTCCAGCTGGTGCATTCAATTCTCTTGGAAAAATGTGGCAGCCCCAAGCTTAGGGCTTGGGCACACGATGGTTTTGTCATTTGCAAGGTTTGAGTTGCGATTTGGTCTCGCTCTGCACCAGCGAAATGGAGGTGACCTCCATTGTCATGCAGGTATGATCCTAGTTGGCTTATCAACATTTTTATGGTTGGAATTGATACACTTGATCATTGCCATGCTTCTCACCCAAGGCATCTTCGATTTTGGTTTCAAGTGACAGGGTAGCAAAAGTGGGGTGGCTCCATACTTCACTGTCGGCTCCAAGTGTTTGCAACATGGCCACGGTAAGCCTGTGAGCAATCCTATACTTGATACCTCTTGTCCCTCTTGGGTATACTGTGTTTGCTTTTGTTTCTTGGTTGTGGTTTTAAGCTGTAGGTTTCGATTTCGCCTTCGGGCTTGATATTATAGACATGGCTTTTAATTAAATGTTGTAATGGCTTTGGTCATGGGTAAAATCATGTTTCCCTTGGCTCTGCGTATAAATTTTGGGTTGTAATTATAAATGGTTTGGTCCTTTGAGCCTTGGGCGGCACCATCGCTTGCAATGGTACCATAGGCCATTGGCATGGCTGTGTGGACTTGGTTTTGGTTTCGGAAAGGCCTGTGTCGAGACACTACGATTTACCCTGTTGTGTATGGCGTATAAACTATACATTTTTTATTATTATAAATGATCATTGTCCTTTAGCTTACTATGTGTGTAATGTATGTGCTATGTTAATGGTTTATTAAGGCAGTTTTGAAACACGAATTCGCCTTCATTTGAGGTCTATGTGTTGAGTATATTTTAATGGCTGTAATGGCGAACAACGTGGGTTCTGGAAGACTAAGCCATGAATGGATTCCCCATCATAGCTGCAAGTGTATTGATGTTATTTCATTTCTTTCTTATCCTGTATTAGATAGTTTAATGGGTTGATTCATTGACAGAGTAGTTTTGTAATAAAACCATACTGTGTAGTTTTATTTTGGCATGGTCGTAACTTAAGTGAATTCTATGTGTAGCATCTATGGGTTATTTAATGTTATGATTCTATGGGTTTTATAGAATATAGGGTTATAATCCCACGATGGCATTCATTGTTATGTTTAGACTCTAAAAGGACTCTGTGTATTTAAAATGTTGGCCGAGGTCATGCTGTAGCAAAATCATAGTTTGTCTTAACAGCATGGCAGTGTTTTATAAATTGTTTCCCACATACAGGTTATGTATAGTGTGGTCCGAGTGTGTATGTAAACAAAACCCCATAGGGTTTGACTCTGTTCGGTTATTAAAGTGATGAGTTGTATTTTAATAAAAAAATGAGGATGGGCTTGTATGCCCATATGACTCGATTCTTGTTCCTATTTGTAATACATGGGTTTATAATGTGGTTTCAATGTTATTTAATAGGTTATGTGTAATTTGTTGATGAGTTATGAAATTTTGTCTAAGATGGAATAAATAGAACTGTGGGTGTTTATATAACAAAACAAATGTTTGGTATTGGACCACGTGGATGGTCACGATGCCTTCTCCATTTGGTTAATTATGATTATGTGTATGTAATGTAATGTTATGATATTTAATTTATACTTTGTTGAGACAGACCTTGAAGGTCTTTAATGGTTTGCTATCTTAGATTTAGTTTCGTGTGTTCTTATTTGATTTAGTTTAGAATATTTAATTTTGTACTTTAGTTTATAAGTAGTATAATTAGTAGATTAATTATAAAACAATTTTAATATTGTTGTATATATATTTCTATATATTTAACCTGTACTTCTGGACAAATTATAAATTTAAAACAAACCTCTGGTAACAAATGAAATATGTCAGCAGAGTAATGCAACGTGTAGAACAATTATATGCTAACTTGTAACAAAACCTAGCTATAGTAAGCATGAACTAAGCATGGGAATAATACAGAAATCAATTTAAAAGTACAAACCATGGTAAGGTAGAAACTTACAACCTAAGCTTAGTATTTAAAGAAAATACAAACCGTAGCAGATTCTAACCAAAGAATCCAAGGCATAGGATTAGGAAATGCATTGAAATCATTTACCTAATATTTCTATAAATTAATCTAGAAAAATAGAATAGAGTCTCGGATTAGGATTTACGAAATGAAACCCTCAGAGATAGGGATAGAACCGTCATTTCTAGGGTTATAAATATACAAAGAACATTTACATAAATCACCCAACATTTACCCTAGAAATGAACCTAACATGCTAAGAACTCATACCTGTAATTTTTCTGAAGCTCCTTTAATGGTTGCACCTGCACACTTTTTAAATAACGAGCATTAACAATTTAAGACACATATCACCTCTAATTTTGATGACCAAATCACTTGGGAACTACCATGTTCCTCCCAACCATGAGTCGTAATCGTTCCTGTTTTAATTCGGATCCCCCCGAGCTGGACTCCAACATGCAAGTAGCTTAGAGCTCCTAAGGTAAGGTTTCCTATCTGGTGTATTAGATTTGGATCAGTTCTCCCTTTCCTTCGAGGAAATGTTTCTTCAAGAATTTACTTGAGAGCAAACATGAAAAAAAATAAATCCTCTAATGATAGATCAGAACCCCAAGCCTTTACTTGTCTTAAGTATTTACAGAGAGACATTCTAGTCAAAGGGATAGTTAAATCAAGAAACCTTGGTTTCTTGATTTAACCATTTTCAATTACTTTGGGTAATTAATAATATTTTAACTTAGGAGCTTTCTACTAATTCCTAATTGGATTTTCTTAGACATTATACTATTTATCAATCTTTAATAATAAGCAATAATTGATGGAGATTATCTTCTTTCTTTCATTTATTTATATTATTAATATATTTAATTCTTTATCCATACCATGTATAAAGTACATAATAATATAACACTTTGTTAACATTTGTCTTTGGGCATCATATACCATGATCCCTAGACTTAATGACACTTCTTCATTAAGGTCAAGTAGGTGGATGGTTTAGGTCTACTAGTCTAGGCAACTCTAAACATCCTTGCATGTTGGATTTCCCTCATATAAAGTGGTATCCCTTCATTACTTTGATGAGAATATAGAAATTGGAAGTTTCATTTTATCATTTATAAACAAGTATGATGAGATCAATATTTTTCTTGAGTCATTTTCA
The DNA here is from genome assembly GCA_001517045.1 of Pseudotsuga menziesii. NCBI lineage: Eukaryota > Viridiplantae > Streptophyta > Pinopsida > Pinales > Pinaceae > Pseudotsuga > Pseudotsuga menziesii. The sequence goes on from LPNX010897669.1 coordinate 688,138, forward strand.
CTCGGAAGTTGTTAAATTTTTTTCAGTAACCCCTAGCGCTTACCAGATCCCATACTCAACGCTTTAACAGGGAATTATAATTCAATGCAATTCCACAGCTCGTCGCTCAACACTAGTGCTAGGATGTACTTGTATGATACACCTAGGGATACAATGGCCAAGGATTCGATGCTCCAGAGCTTATGCTCAACATCAACATCGAAGGCTCTAGGTATTATGCCCAACACTTCCAATTATCTTTTCATGTGTTCCAAAGCTTCCTGCTCAACACAAAGGTAAGTACTCATGTGCTCCAGAGCTTCTTTCTCAATACAAATCATCAATCACTCAAGTGCTCCAGAGCTCCTCACTCAACACAAAACATCTCATCAATCATGTGCTTTAGGGTCCATGCCCAACACAAACAAGCATATACATATATCATCAATAATTGCCTTATGCCCAATATATAAAATGAACCATCATGTTCATATGTAGTGGGGTCTTCGACCCAATATAAAAATAAAACATCAAGATAATCATCATAATCAATAGGCACATCCCTATAAGTGTTAGGTCCAAAATTCAAGATATTACACTACTGAGAGTCAATTGTAATTAGGGTTTATTTTCTAAATCAAGAATTTTCTTCAGTATTTATATTATTACACAATTACACAATCGCTTATGTTGTCACAAGAACTAAACTATTATGTTCGTATAAATTAACCATGGAAAGATCTCAATACCACTTCCATAAGGTCTCCATAAACCCTTTCCAAATGACATATAAGAGTTTGAATATATTTAATGAAACTCACTTGAAAATTGCACCATAAAACAGAGAGCAATGTAAACTTTACCAAATAATGTGGCCATGATTTACCAAAAATATGAATGGAGCAGCTTTCAACTAGGACTATTTGGAAATAGCAAATCCACAACAATGTAAACTTTACGAAATAATGTGGCAATGCTTTACCAAATATACGAATAGAGCAACTTTTAACTAGGACTAGGCCCTCACATCTTCAAGATTTCAAATCTAGAAGTAGGGAATATGCAGCTTTGCAGCTAAGCCTTGTTTCATGTTTGAATAATGAATTATATATGTTGAAAGTAACTCAAGAAATTCACTTGTAATGCATTGAACCAGGTGAATAAAGCCAAAAATACGAATCAGGGAAAGCACTGCATAAAGCTAGATAAAGCCATGGTGTCCGTTGGACATCTCACCATATTATTCATATTATTCTATGGCTGCTTATTATCCATAGTATCCTATGGTTGCTTTTTGATGCCGACAGCTCATAAGATACTCCAAACGGGGTACTATTGGCATACAATCCATAAGGATGCTCAAGAGTATGTGTCACACTATGATGAATTCTATATGTTGGGTAAACCCACACAAAAGTATGAAATGCCTCTTCAACCTAAAATATCATTAGATCCATTTGATAAATGGGGATTTGACTTCATGGGACCACTTAAGCCACCTTCCAACAAAAATAAATGTATCCTAGTATGTATAGAATACCTCAACCAATGGGTAGAATTTAAAGATATTGCTAAATATGATCAGAATAGTGTGTCAAAGTTGTTCATAGAACAAATATTCACCATATTTGGGGTCCCCATAGAACTTGTCTATAATCAAGGAACACAATTCGAGTCCAATCTAATTCAAGAGCTATTGGGAAGGAACAAAATAAAATATAGACACACTTCCTCCTATCACCCACAAGTAAATGGACAAGTGGAAGTCACAAACAGGGAGTTAGAGAAATTTTAACCAAAAGAGTCCATTTACATAAAATAAATTGGGCTCATAGACTGAATGAAGTAGTTTGGGACTACACTAACATGGAAAACAACCATTGGATTTACTCTCAATGAAATGATATATGGAAAAAAAGTTTTGTTATCCATTGAGTTTGAGATCAAAACAATGACAACAAATGCTAAACATGACATGGAAATGTTCAACATTAAAAAATAATGCATTCTACAATTAAATTAGCTAAATGATTATCGACAAATAAAATAAAATAATTAAAATAAATAAAAATTTCACACTCAAATTATTATATCACTCTGGATTCCAAAAGTTCAGAGGAAAGTTAATAGCTAGGTGGATAGGACCATGCCAAATAAACACCATATATGATAATGGAGCAGTCAAGGACCATACCAAATAGACACCATATATGATAATGGAGCAGTCAAGGACCATACCAAATAGACACCATATATGATAATGGAACAGTCAAGACAAGAACAATAGACGACAACTAATTTTCAATGTTGGCCAATGGGCCTAGGTTGAAGATGTACAAGGAACCACATTCCGAAAGAGAATTCACAGAGTAAATTATGTAATAAGAATGATATGTTCATTAAAGAAAATAATGTCCTACGATTTACTTGAATTCTTCTTTCAAAAAGAAGAAAAAATGATTTAAAAAAAGAGAAATAAGAGAAAAACAAAAAGAACAAATGTTATATATTCATAGAAAAAAAACATTATCAATATGTTATATAGCATATTCATATTCATACATCAGAAAATATTTCAAACATATTATTGTTTGGTTGTTACTAATTACAATCTAACTAAATTTCTCAACCACAAAGACTGCACTTTTCATTTACGCTGCACGATTAAAGTCAGAACTCCTTCCTCTGCTCTATTCTCGGTGGATTTATTCATTCTGTTTGCCATCACTTTTTCATGACTCTCGAATAGCGCCTCCATGACTTCATTTCCGAAATGATATTTCAGCAGACTTTCCATGGTTGCTCTAATTTGCTTTGAAAATGTTTTTGGCTGCGCTTCCTGTGCAGAAGCCGAGGCTATCATGGCTGCTATCATGGCTGCCATCTCCTCTTTAGAGAACATCTCGGATGATTTCAGGAGCTCCAATCGGTGTATATGAAATGAACCCTCTCTCGCTACTTCACTCATCACTTCCTCCCTACATGGCCAAAACAGTGGCAGGTTAAACAAGTCCACCTTCTCCTCCTCGATCAATCCCTGCAACAATACACGGTATAACATTACTCGATCAATAAATCAATCAATTCAACCCCAAAAGCGCCCGAAAACTTCCGCGGTGAAAGTACCTGAGATACCAAATCATTCAAACTGTTTTCCAACGACTCCCAGATCGGTTTGATCCCGTGACGTTCGACCCATTAAGCTCAAAAACATGCGGCCTCCCGCAACCATCTCCGCTGCTCGGGCTCTTAAAAACGCGTTGAAATCCTTCTGAAATTGATGACAATAAGCTTCTCCAACAGCCGGAGATG
>LPNX010897677.1:0-10817 GCA_001517045.1 Pseudotsuga menziesii
GATATAAAACAAGTAAAAAGAAAAATTATCATATTGTATGATCGAAGTTTATAAAACATCCTTCATACAGTAATTATCAAGATAAAAGTAGTGGAGAATTTTAGTAAGGAACCTCTCAACATTGTTGGAAAAACTGAGCTCAAGATGTCGTTCTTCACAACCAACTCCACAAGTGGGTCAACTAAACAAGGTGACCCACATATAAATAGAACTTCTAAATTTACAAAGAATTGCAATTTATTGAAAAAATAAATAAAAATTTAGCCTAGTAAAAAATAAAGTTATGAAGCAAAATTTCAAGAAATAAAGATATCCTATTACATAAACATATATATTATAGTTAACTAAATCAAAATTAACAAAAATACTTAAGTGATAATGTTCTTCTATCTATAAACATGCTTCAAACCCTCGAGGGCATCATTGGAAACACTCATGGCCTTACACTAACCTTTGTGGTGTGGATAATATTTCATGGTTTTCCATTAGAATATGACACCCTTTGGTGATCTCTAATGTGAATGTGAGCCTGAGTCTGTGATTCGAGAGACACCATACTAACTAAAATATATACTAGTGTGAACCCTAGTGGCCGTCTTTGAAGAAGAAGCCATGTAATATCCCTCCCGTGTGCCCTGGGATATTAGTAATTTAATGTATGAGGGTTTTTGGGTGAGGAGCTCAAGTGCCAAGGCCCCATCCACAGAAAACCTGAAGGTTAGGTAAAAGTTATTCACACCAAAGACATAATGATATAAATCACATCATAAGAACAAGAAAAATTTAAAAGACAAATATTATTATTAATTGGGAAAACGTAGAGTATCATGACAGAACAAAGGAAAAGTATAATATTAAATCCTCCTTATGTTTCGGGCTTTAACCCTGGCATAATTAAAAGGGAGGTTCAGCTTGAATGAGGGAAATAAAACCTTCCCTGAACCTTGATAGTCGTGATCATTTAGTGGCTGAAACAGTCGCTTGAATTTGTGCCCTAATCTTGGCATGAATTAAGGGGAGGTTCCGAAAGGGAGTAATGACCAATAACCTTGACAGATGTAGTGACTGAACAGTTTTAGATTTATGAAATCCTTAAGTACTACCGACGATTTGTATTAAGGGAGCGTTATGATTCTGTTGAGAAGCATGGATTACGTAGACGTTCAGCTCCTTAACTCCCATTTGCAATGGCAGGCCGTCTGCGCATTTAGGTAGGGGTATTTTGCCCTTGATAGGGGGGGGATTTCTACTATGCGGGGAGGCTGGACGATGAGGGAGCCACTCGTGAATTGGTGTGGTGCAGACATAAGGCATGGTATGGATGGTGAACTCACCTTTTGGCCTTATGCTGCTTAATTAGAACCGAGGTAGGACGGGAGATCACCACTCCCCGCGTTGAGCAGTATACAAAGTATGAAGGTACGAACCCAGATTTCTATCTGCTTGCACTGAAGGATTTATAGGTCAGATACACATAAACTGTGTTCTTTATTGCTAGGGATTTGATACGTGTGTTTCCACATCCCACCCTGCCTACGTTTTGAACTTTAACTGCTTTTGAGATTTTTGAACCTTCTCAACATCTAAGGACGGCATTAGTCTAAGAGATAACTTGATCTTATATTTATGCCTGCATTTGAAGCATTTTTTTTTAATATCTTAGCAGGGCCTGCGTTTGAGACTTAGTGAGATGTGAGATATGCCCTTTTTTTTTTACCAATAGCCGATCGGAGATGGCTGTTCTTATTAAACCTCCGATCCATTACGTTTTCTTTTCCTTGGGAAATCTACAATGGATGTTTTTTTTTAATACCCTCCAATGCGTCTCCATGGAGGATCCAAACCATAGCACTTTCATTTTTGTGTTCTCTTGGGCTGAATCGCCGTGGCTTGGGTCCTTCGGATAGATTCGTGGCGTGGATCATTGGATCGATTGGTGGCTAGTCTTTTAGATGGATTGATGACTAGGTTGAATTGGACCGGTTGGTGGGTGACATTCATTAGAACCGTAGCGATGGATTTGTTTGTCTTTACTGTGCTTTGATACATGACTGGTAAACTCTTTTGGACTGAGCTTTGATATGAATTTCCAGAAATATTATAATCGTATTAAGTGCATGCGGTTGCAGCGATCTCCAGTGGGGACCTATGTTTCCTTTAGCTATTGTTTTTCCTGCTTATGAAAGCGCTGTCTTATTTTTGCTGGCATATGCCTTATGCTTTGGATTCATTCCTGTCTAAAATGCTGTCTTATGATCTTGGATCGTTCCTTGTCTAGGCACTGCCTCTTCATGCTATCGAATGCTTCTTGGTTAAATTCATTCTTTATGATCAAATCGCTGGTGATATTACCCTGTGTATCTTAGAGTGTCACCTATGGTATTTTTTACTGTCGTCTCCCAAGCCTGCGTTGCCTGGGAAGTGCCTTTAATTAAAAACGGTTCAGCTCCAGAAAGGGTACCTGTTCTCTTTCATTTTCCTGTGCTGAACCTTGCGTTATATTCCCACTTTTCTGTAGTGTGTATATTACTAACATCTGCTTTCTTACCGAAGAGGAAACATGGTATCTTACTCTCTCCTCTCAACACAATACCGCTAATATATCTAATTCGCATGATCTTGCTTTGAGATGGGATATGCAACTAGTGCTATTACCGCTTATAAATTGAAGTTACTTCTCTGTGCCTACTCCCTTAGGAAAGCGTGGGAGTTTTAATTAAAATCTCCAAATGGAACTTAACTATGGGGGAATAATGTGATTAATACGAAACCTGAAAATGAGACATTAATTGCAGTACATGAGCTTATCCTCAAGAATATTATAGAAGATAAAGTTTATTAAGACACCCACCAATTGGGGTACCTAATTGTTGTAATAAAATTCAAGTTCACCATGTGCCCAAAGGGGGCTGTTGTGTTAGAAGGGTCTCTCTGAGTAGAGCCTTGAGGAAAGATGAAACCGGCCATGAATGAGCCATGATTTTTGTAAGCACTCATTTTAGATAAAGAAATAAAAGAACAAATAAAATTGGTGGATGTAGCCTCGTGGACGAGGTGAACCACGTGAATATGGTTGTCTCATCTTTGTATCAGTATGTTGTGCTTGCTTATTTTCCTTTTTCATGATGATGCTCCTATGAATGTAGTATAAATGTTTTTATTGTTGAAAAGAATTCTAAACTTCTTATTATGCAGGTAGTTATGAATGGTTTGTAGCATTATGGTAATCAGGGGTATTTCACAAGCCATGACTTTCTTGGGTTTTTTTTGCCCACTGCAATTGTGAATTTTAAAATAAATTAATTCTCAATAGCAACGATATTTGCAGCGAGTATTAGTTGTTAAGAAGGAATTAAAACTTTTAACATATTTCAAAAGAGTTATGGAAATTAATTAAAAGAAGAACAAATAATACTACGTCTCATAGTCTTCGTGATCGATGCTATTATCGAAGATGCCTCTGGCACCAACGTGGATGTGACAATGACCACTGCACCTGCCCTGGCTTCCAGACAAAGGATGAAACCTAAAAAGACCAGATCGTGGACCTATGAAGGGATGTGATGGACTGTCTGGACCAGATTTGTGCTCCACGCAGACCGACGATTGTCCGAACCAGAATTGTGGTCGCACTACAAGATTGTCCGAGCGAGAATATCCTTAAAACTTGCCCGAACCAGAAGAACTAGAATTTCCTTTAAACTGGGCTGAACCAGAAGAACTATGTAAGATCCCCCTCCCACCTTCAAGACCTAAGAACGTCTACAACTAGTAAAAATAGAAAGGAATTAGAAAAACGTCCATGAGGATTAGCAAACCCTCACCACAATGAGGCTACTCCCGCTACAAGTTAATGAAGGGAACTTGATACCTTCCAACATTATTATAACGATGAGGAACGTTATATGTATTAGTGGAGAATAGTATATACTTATTGGACACTACATCATATAAGAGAACATATATATAATAATGGAACCATATATATGTATATGTATTAGTGGAGAAAAGTATATACGTATTGGACAGTACATCATATGAGAGAACATATATATAATAATGGAACCATATATATATATATGTATTAGTGGAGAATAGTATATATGCATTGGACCCATATATGTTTGTGGCATATAGTGATTGAATAACTTATAGTGTTGAGTATAATGGTGAGACGAACCTCACACGCATACATGTCTTGTATGAGGAAATCATACATATGCATATTTGTGTTTATAGAAAACAAGAGTGTAAGAGTGTATATATGTGAAAGACATATATGTATGAGGAATCATACATATGCATATTTGTGTTTATGGAAACAATAGTATATATATGTCAAAGGCAGATGTTTATGAGGAATCATATATATATGCATATTTGTGTTTATAGAAAACAATAGTGTATATATGTGAAAGACATATATTTGTGATATATGTATTTGTGTATTGGAAAAAGAAAAGAAAATGATTCCTTGGTGAAAACAAAATAATATATTAAATAATTATAAAAGTACACAAACTATTATTTCAGTCTTTATAAAAGACCTGGAAAGGAACAATAGGTTAGGGTACTTATAAAATGCATGGAGTAATTATTTCGGTCTTCATAAGAGACATGGAAAGAAATAATATATTAAGTATTTAGATGGGCTATTGTTCCAGACATGGAAGGAAATAATTGTAAAATACAGGGATTATTCTTAAGATAGATTTTAGTCCTTAACATGAATTGTTATGGAAAATAAAAGATGGATCATTATTATAGGGGAACTAAAATAATGGTGTTTTGACAGAGGGACTCTTGTGCACTAATGAATAATTAAAGAAATAAATAAAAACTGCTACTCCCCTGGAGGGAATCACAGGAATTCTCCCTGTAACAAGATGGGTTAATTTAATAAGATGAAGAGAAATTAACGTACCAACGGCTATCAAGCCGTGGAGAGGTAAATCCCTGCCTCAACAGGTGGAATTTCTGCATGTTGCAGGCATAAAGAAAGGGATGTTTGCGCTCCATAGGGAGAATCTGTGTCACCCACTAGGCGCATCAATTGCCGAGCTGCATTAAAATAGTGCTCTGAAATGTATTAAGGGGGAAAAAAGAAGAAATCAAAGGGGGATCGTTTTTCTCTGGGGAGAAGGAAAGCGCTTGGAAAAGGGGGAAGCCGGAATCCACACAGATCGATGGATGATAATTTCGATACACCTCTTGGTAACGTATTCATTTCTTACTCTACGATTTTGGTGTATTTGTTTTACACGTTTGGATTGTCATATGCTCTTTGATTCCGTTGTTGTTACATCGGTATGTAGGGGTTCTAGTAGGTGTGAAGCACTAGCTACTTTGAAGAGTGTACCGTGTGTATTCTTTCCTACAGTTTTAGATTTTACATGCAGGAGTTAACCGAGAGTCTGACTGGTTACTCCTTCAGCTATTAGGTCCCTAAAATAGGGCTCGTGTGTGTATAGAGTATTGGTTTTTCGTGCATCCATAAGGATGTGCGTTTTCCCTCTTATGTATTGCGGCCTGCTATTGTGACCTCTCTGAAATAGCAAGGGAGATACCCTTTTTTCTTGTACATTTATTTATGCACACGCTTCGAAGGGCTCTCGAGTGCTGCTCCTCGTCACTGCCTCCTGGGTTCCAAACTGAAGAACTTGTCGTTCTGCATAATTGATCCAGTTGATAAAAATTCAGTTCCAAGAAAGTGAGGGTAATAGCATCCCTGTCTAGTATGGACAGCGTGAACCCATGGGCGTGCCTTGTGGTGGCGGGTCCCTCTAATACCTGCGAGTGATGGTTTGTTGAGACACAAACCTAACTTTTTCTGCGTGTTTTCCTTTGCCAGAAAGCGCATGCCTAATCTGATTTTTGCACTGGGTAGTACGATCGACCTCAAATTGCCAGGCACTTTTCTTTATTGCTCGGTATTTGTTTAGATGCAACTAGGATTATTTATTCCTGCATATTATTTCCCCAAAACTGTATGCATGGATCTGTAGGGTACTCGGACATTAAAATATTTGTATATACCTACGTGTGGATCTGGATGGAAGTCCATGGCTTCAGATATATTCCTGCGTATGCTTATCTGTGTATAATTCCATAGATTGTTGCAAAAATCTTACACTGACTCGTCTATTTGGGAGCAACTTTGAATAGTGAATATTTCGCATGACTGCTGAAACCTAGGATCAACCCTGCCTGTCTAGAATAAAAACGAATATTCATTTTCATAGGTACACTGCTGATCTCATCGAAATCTTCCGAGAGATGAAGTTTACACAACACTTTTTGCACAGGAAAAATAGTTAAAATAAGCCACTTGCTTGGATTTCTGTCAAGGTATCTAGGTAGTTTTCAACCAAGAAATGGAATGAAAGGTAGAAGTATAGAAAACCCACCTACGTATATGCAAGGCGTGGGTTATGTTGCATGCGCAATGACTAAAACATCCCTGAACGGGATCTAGTATCTGGGAATGTTATCATTAGGGGAGATGCGCAGAATGAGCATGCTATGGATGCCTGAAAGTATTGAGGAAAAATGCTGATGGGATGGGTAGGTCCAAATCAGTTCACCTCTGTTGGTGTTCATAAGTTTTTCTTTCATGTAGCGAGTTCTTAAGTTCATAATAACAATGCTTGGAGTTAAAAGACAAGCAAACGAGATCTAAAATAAATAAGCCTCCGGTAAAACTATGTCTGTGCACCCGAACTTATAAGGATTGTTATATCCTTGAAAAGGGGGAAAACCCTCATAACGGATTGAAATAAGAAGACTATTTTTTTTGCTGAGCAGGAGCTCATGGTTACATGCTCAGTTATGTTGAAGAGATGGCTTCATGATGTACAGAAGTAACTTTAAATGTTGTTATTTGAGAGGGTTTACATGAGGTAAACTACTGAATGGATGCAAGTAAGTGTGGCAACAAGGATGTTGCGGAAAAATGTAATTCTTCTCTTATTGAATGAATAATACATGATAAATAGATTGGTGGACGTAACCCCAAGAACGGGGTGAACCACGTAACATCTGTGTCTTCTTATGCTACTTCTTTATCGTTTTTGTGGGATTGTGTTTTATTTACTTTCCTCCATTTAAGATTTGCAACTAAGTTATTATTCATTATTCGTGTTAACAAGTGGTACATGGTCCTTGTTATTGTGTCATGATGCATCTTATATGTTATATACCTTTGAAGTATTCCCAGCTTATGTTCTGCGATGATTTCATTCATGTACTACCTTCTTTGTTTGTTATTCCTGTACATAAGATCTCATTGTGCAACGGGACTATAGTGCTACAAGAATGATAAGGATGTTATTGCTAACATAATGTTTTATTGCACGCAAAGTAAGTCATTTTCAGGGCACCATGATGAATGTTTATGAATAATGTCTCGGGTAGTTATATTAAATAAAATTGTCAAACGATTGTTTCCACTGTCGCGGTAGACTCTTTTATATGAAGTGCCCATGTAAATCTACCACTAATGTGATAGACTCATTTTGCAGTAACAGCGAAGTATAAATCTTACACTTTTCACACATAATTGCATTAAGGTATGAGGGGTACGTTACGACAAGTTATAAAGATCGTGATTTTCGTTTCAAGACATTTAATTGTGTCTCTGAGAGATGTGTTTGAATCTTTTTCTCCCTTCACGGAAATTTTCGGTACATGTGATCCTGTGGTGCATACGAAAGGTAATACTGTAAATGATCATAAAATTGTCACTGTTAGCTTATTGTTCTATGGTTGCAAGGCAAGTCAGTTTCCAGGATGTTATGTAGATGACATGTTGTGAATCATTCTTAAATGATCGTTCCCCACACATGGTTGTGACACATTGGATATGAAATCTTTTGTAGTCTGTTGCTAGCAGGTTGGACCTCTTTTGTAGTAATATAAAACGAAAATTTCCCCTTTTTCTGCACTTATTAGCAGCTAGGGGCTAAGAGGGACATTACATATGGTATCAGAGCATAAAGTTAGAACGCTCGGGCCTAATGGACTCATCAACATGCAGGTATGATGTGAACTGTGTGATTTCTTTATGAGATATTATGATGCGTACTATGAAAGGAAATATTGTTGAACTCACTGCTTGGATGGTCTGAGGATCATTTGTAATGCATGCACTGAAATACAAAAAAATGACTATTTGTTTAAAATACTATTAAGCTTGCTGCAACAACTCTAAGCCAGATACCCTTATGTTGTTTTATGTATTGATGAGTGAAGTACCAATTGGAAATCGTGTTAGTGAGTGCATAACATTAACACATTAAGAAAAGATAATGAAGAAAAGCCTTGATATGATACACAAGTATATTGTGTCGTAGTCTAACAGGAACATGTTATCATATAATTGTTTATGAAGATAAAATGCGACTTATTTTTTTTTTTTTGTACAAGAATTGTAAGCAGATAATGTAGGCACTCATAGTTGCAAGAAGCAGCATCTCTTGAGGACGAGAGGCATAGACGGAGTCCTTAGTAGAAATGGTAACATTTGGAGTCTATATGATTCCCTGCTTATTGTGTAAAAGTTATCAAGACGATAAAATGTTGATTTTTGGAGAAACTATAGCTTCAATAATTGTTATGTTAAGAATATAAAATTTTGGAAAAATTCTAGAATCTCTTGAGGTGATTTATATATGCATCAAATTATGTTTAATATAAGTTGCTCAGGTCTATAACACTTAGGTAGAAATACCTTGAAGATAAGCTATGGAGCTTGGAGAATGTCAAGCTACCACATGAATACGGTATTGAGCAAGCAAGTACGCCTAGAGATATGAAAGTTGTGGGCTCTGAAAGAAATAATATGTCAAGTAGATTTTATGATATTTTTATGTTTGAAATGACCTTTTGATATGGTAACTCACAGAGCATTGGGAGTTTTGCAGGTGGTGAGTTGGTGGTGAGTTGTGGAAGTCCTAGTTGGACCACAACTGAATAATCGAATGTAAGCTAATGAAATTACCTATGAAATTTGGCTAGGGAATAGCCAACTTTGAAATGGTAATGTATTCTTGTGCTTAAAGGAATAATGCTTCTCATTATATTGCTCTAAATTTAGAGACTTGTATTGGATGAGGAAGAACATCATCAGACCTAACATAACTGGTTAAGGTGTGAAATGGTGGCAAGTAGCCACTTAAGATTACTGATCTTATCATAACACATAGGTCTCTAGTTACCACACATAAATGTGGTATAAGGATGGGATGTCTCTTCACTGTGATTATCCAACAAACAGATGGGTTAAAAAAAAAAAAATGTCTAATGTTATTTGAGTTGATGAATGTTGCATAACATTTTTACACTGACACTGCAGGGTATGCCAAGAGCACTATCACTTGGGATTGACTGTTAGAAAAGGATTCACCATGATGATGACGAGTGCTATGATCAGCGTGCACTATGATATATAAAAAAAAAAAAAAATCTGCCTGCATAAATAAGTTTTCACTAAACTTGAGCAGAAATGGGTAAGGATAAATTCCTTGATAATTTACAAGGTTATATCACTCATAAGCGATGTATAAGCCGCAGCAACTTATGATTGTTAATGTAATCGTGACTTAATGACAGATGTTTTGACTAACCGTATAGCCGACTCACAAGTCAGGACAATGACGGTAAAAGTCATGCAAAGCACCGAGGGGTGTGCATTATGATTGGTAAAGTGAAATCTATACTACAAAAAGAGATTTGCATGTTGCGGGAGCACCATGGTGTTAGGCAAGTGATTGCCGCGTGAGCACATCGGTGTTAGACATGTACGCCGCAAGAGCACAATGGTGTTAGGAAAGCGATTGCCGCGTGAGCACATTGGTGTTAGGCGCATGGTGTGGCAAGAAAAGACCTAGGCAAAAATGGACATCGAGAAGACAGGACGCTGTCTGATGTCGCTGAGGTGAAAACTTTTGACTGGGGGTCGAAAGGGAGAGTAACCTCACAAAAAATGTAAGTCCACCCAAAATTTAACTCCCGGGAGAGTTCAAAGGATAACAAAAAGAAAGACATCACTAATGGGTGACATGTCTTAATATGTAAATATGAAAGTATGATGTCACTAATTATGTTGAATTCTTGTTGATACATTAATGTAATAGGATGCAGATCTAAAGTAGTGTTCAAGTTGGGAACATAATGCAGTCCTCATTCTTATAAATCTTAAAGTATGTAAGATCTGACGATAGTCTTCGTAGGTCTGGCAAAAGAGAGGTTAAGAAAAACGAAATTTAGGTTTTGCTCACGAGAATGTAAAGATAAGCCGGGGGGGGGACCAGCAAGGTTAGAGATGACAAACAAGTAACACCGAGGACGGTGTTCATTCTAGGGGGGAAGGATGTAAGATCCCCCTCCCACCTTGAAGACCTAAGAACGTCTACAACTAGTAAAAATAGAAAGGAATTAGAAAAACGTCCATGAGGATTAGAAAACTCTCACCACAATGAGGCTACTCCCGCTACAAGTTAATGAAGGGAACTTGATACCTTCCAACATTATTATAACGATGAGGAACGTTATATGTATTAGTGGAGAATAGTATATACTTATTGGACACTACATCATATAAGAGAACATATATATAATAATGGAACCATATATATGTATATGTATTAGTGGAGAAAAGTATATACGTATTGGACAGTACATCATATGAGAGAACATATATATAATAATGGAACCGTATATATATATGTATTAGTGGAGAATAGTATATATGCATTGGACCCATATATGTTTGTGGCATATAGTGATTGAATAACTTATAGTGTTGAGTATAATGGTGA